>WITN01000049.1:0-255580 GCA_015025155.1 Lactarius quietus
GGGAGAGGGGATGATAGAGGGTGAAGGGGAGAGGGAGGGGGTGATGGAGGAGAGGGGGAGGGGAGGGGGGAGGGTGAGGGGTGATAGAGGGTGAGGGGGAGGGGGGAAGGTGTGATGGAGGGGGGGAGGGGGAGAGGGTGATGAAGGGGGAGGGGGGAGAGGGTGATGAAGGGGGAGGGGGAGAGGGTGATGAAGGAGGAGGGGTGGGTGAGGGGGGGAGGGAGGGTGAGGGTGAGGAGGGAGGGGGTGATAGAGGATGAGGGGAAGGGGGAGGGGGTGATAGAGGGTGAGGGTGAGGGGTGATAGAGGGTGAGGGTGAGGGGTGATGGAGGGTGAGGATGAGATGAGTGGAGGGGTGATGGAGGGGGAGGGATGGAGGGATGGAGGGATGGAGGGATGGAGGGATGGAGGGGAAGGGGAAAGGGGGTGGGGGTGGGGGTGATGAAGTGTGAGAGGGTGATGGAGTTGGAGGGGGGAGGGGAAGGGAGTGATGGAGGTGATAGGCTGATGGGCAGTAATAGAGAGAGGAAGGGTAATAGGGAGGGGACTCTCTTATTCTCCATCACTCCCCTCTTTCCCTCTCTCCTTGTGCTCACTCACCCTCTTCTACACCCTTACCCTCTTCTTCATCTGCACCCTCCTCTTCACCCTCATCACCTTCTTCACCCTCACCTTCTCAACATTTCTGTCTTCTCACCCCCATCACTTTTATCATCTCCCTTGTTCACCTCTTACTTGCCCTCACCCTTACCCTCATTCCTCTCTCCCTTTTGTGTTCACTCTCCCCTGTACCTCTTCCTCACCCTTGTCATCTTTTTGCCTTTTCTCTCTTCTTCACTGTCATCATCTTCACTTTCTCCATCCATTTCACCCTTGCCTTACTTTTCATCCTCTTTGTCTTCTTCTTCCACTCCCTTGTTCACTCACTCTCATTCACCCTCTTCTTCTTCCTTTTTCTTTTCTTCTCTTCCTTCTCTTCTTCTCATTTATATTTCCTCTTTACCCTCTCTGTATTTGTTACCTCACCTTCTTCTTTACCTCTCCATCAACTTCATCCTCACCCTCTTCTTCACCTTTGCCTTCTTTGCAAAAATTCTGAGTTATTTAGGTGGATAGAATAATATAAGATCTAACAGTGATACCCTAAATTGCCTACAACTGTGTAGCAATATGACCAAGGGCCCTTGAGTTCAGGAGGTCAAGAAATAGAACACTCCTGCTGAGAGCATGATTCATCAGTAAGTGTGCTGTGTATTGCTGAAGATAGAGAATCAGGCCTTGTTGATGCCAACCATTACCAACAACAATTGTGATGTTGTGCAACTGGTCCTAGCTTTGCCACGGGTGAGCATGCTCAGGTGCATCAGTGATTCTCAATGAAAGCAAGGCTTTGGGAGGTGTCAATGAGTGACACAAAGGGTAATAATTGAGATGTAGAGGGTAGAGAGGAGTAAGGTAGGTGGGCCTGAGTCCTGTGGTGAGGTGCTGTTCAATACAAAAATCCCTACTGCTACTGCTTAAATTCCAAGCCTTCCTCTGCACCATGCCCAATGGGCCATGCATTGCCAACAGTTACCCATGCAGTACTGGTGGTCAACCAACACAGTTTGCTCAGTAGCTTTGTTTGGCTGAGGTAGTTCCTGCCCCTCATTGCTGCCTAACCATCCCCAGGCAGCCATGAGGATTGCCTTGTTCCTGCTGTCAGTGTTCCATTACCATACTTGTTTTTATGCACAATATACCTTTCTTGAGCCAAGGGGTTATGCCTGCATAGTGCGGCACTGTCCTGTGACCCTCCTTGCCTAGGCCTTTCTGCCCATGTGGGCCACCAAGTCAGCCCACTCTTTGCAGGTTCACCAAAGGGTTCCATAGGTGACACCCCACCACAGCACTACCCCCTTTTGTTTGCAATGTTTTGCTTATGCTTTGCTATACCTCACTCACTGTCTGTCGGTGTGCCATCCTGCTTGCTCATTGCTTGGCCTTTACTGTTTGTCCACCTGTTGGCTTCTGCATGTACCCTAACCTATAGTTGGGTTGCCCCTGCTGTTGGTGGACCATTGCCATATTGTATATGCTGTTAGCAGTTCACTTGTTAATTCTGGTTGGAATCTGCAAAAGCATTGATATGTATGGCCAGCAGCAAGCTGGGCATATCAATGGCTCCTCAGCCAACTCTAAGTGATCCAAGCAACTGCCCATAAGTTATTTGCTTGGCTGACAAAACCTCAGCTGTTGCTCAATGCTATCCAGTCAAATAACTCTGAAATGGCTGCTCAGATTGCTTAGCATTGGCAGAGCTGATGCTAGCATGTAAAGATATCTGTCTTCTCAAATACTCTCATAAATTTAATGATTTTATTTGAATTAGTCAGTTTGAGCCATCTGACACACTAAGTTGGTGTGGTGGCAGCATGGATTCATGCAGTGCAGTTTGAGGCAGCTGGTGAGCATGTTGGGGTAGAGGGGATGGTAAAAGGTTGTGACTGCCATTAGCATGCATGCCACAATATCAATATGGGATGGAAAGAAAAACTCATCTACATGTCACTTTTGTGGACACCATGAGCCAGGGAGGGATGGATACAGTCAGATGGGGGGTGATGTTGGCTCCTGATGAGGAGGGTGAAGTAGATGGAGAGGGTGAAAAGAGGGAAATGGTGAAGAAGGAGGTGAGGAGAAAGGCAAGGAAAGGGGAAAGTAAACAAGAAGGGAGTGAATGATAGAAAAAGGATAAGCAAGAGCAAGAGAGGGATGAGAAACCAGGGAAAGCAAGAAAGTGAACAAGGGAGAGTGAGAATGAGGTGTGAGGGTCAGAAATGGGGTCAGAAAAAGACAAATGAAGAAAGAGGCAAGGGTGAAGAAGACAGAGAGGGTGAAGAAGTGTGAGTGTGTGTGTGAGTGTGAGAGAATGAGAGTGAACAAGAGGAAATAAGACAAAGAGGATGCAGAAGGCAAGGGTAAAGAATGTGGAGAGGGTGAAGAGGAAGGCAAAGGTGTAGAAGAGGGCAAGGATGAAGGTGAGGGTAACAAATACAAAGGGGTAAAAAGGAAATATGTAAATGAAAAGGAGAAGAGAAGGAAAGGAAGAATAAGAACAAGGGAGAGCATGAGGTGAATGAGGGAGGTAAACAAGGGAGTGGAAGAAGAAGACAAAGAGGATGAAAAATAAGGCAACAGTGAAATGGAGGAAGTGAAGATGATGATGACAGTGAAGAAGAGAGCAATGGCAAAAACATGAAGAGGGTGAAGAAGAGGTGGAGGGAAGAGTGAGCACAAGAAGGAGTGGAGGAATGAGGATAAGGGCAAGGGTGAGTAAGAGGGTGAACAAGGGAGATAATGAAGATGGTGAGGGTGAAAAAACAGAAATGGTGAGAAGAGGGTGATGAAGAAGAGGGTGGGGGTGAAGAAGAGGGTGAGGGTGAAGAAGAGGGTGGGGGTGAAGAAGAGGGTGGGGGTGAAGAAGAGGGTGGGGTGAAGAAGAGGGTGAGGGTGAAGAAGAGGGTGAGGGTGAAGAAGAGGGTGAGGGTGAAGAAGAGGGTGAGGGTGAAGAAGAGGGTGAGGGTGAAGAAGAGGGTGAGGGTGAAGAAGAGGGTGAGGGTGAAGAAGAGGGTGAGGGTGAAGAAGAGGGTGAGGGTGAAGAAGAGGGTGAGGGTGAAGAAGAGGGTGAGGGTGAAGAAGAGGGTGAGGGTGAAGAAGAGGGTAAGTAAGCACAAAGGGGAGAGGGAAAAGAGAGTGATGGAGTATAGCAGACTCCCTCTCCCCCCCTCCCCCACTCTTACTCTCCCCCACTCTCTCCCCCTCTCTCCCCTCTCTCCCCCTCTTCCCCCTCCATCACCCCCTCCCCCTCCATCACCCCCTCCCTCTCACCCTCCATCACACCATGCCCTCCCCCCCCCCCTCCTCCTCCTCCCCCCCTCACCCTCACCCTCCATTGCCCCCTCACCCTCACCCACAATCACCCCATCCCCTCTCTCCATCACCCACCATCACCCCCTCCCCCCTTCTGTCACCCACCATCACCCCCTCCCCCCTCCTGTCACCCACCATCTCCCCCTCCCCCCTCCCCCTTCCTGTCACCCACCATCACCCCTCCCCCTTCCATCAACCTCTGTCCCCCCTCACTCCCTGTCACCCTCCATCACCCCCTTAGGCTGAGCTTGTTCTTGGCTGTGATTGCCTTATTCTTATTTGATGAGTTTGTGATGTGTCAGCCAGCCTCAAGCCCCCACTCAGCCACCTGCCCAATTGGTCCTTAGCAAATTGAGCAATGGCTCAGCCCAGCTCAGCCAGCTCACAAGCCATAGCCAAGCCAGTTTTGGTTATGAGCTGATTGGTTGGCTTGGCTCAGCTCACAATGGCTTGGCTTGGCTGGCTTAGCCAATCTGAGCTGAGCTGTGGCAACACTACATGATTGTGCAGACACAAATAGATGAAAGAATGAGTAACACAACAAATAACAAATATTTGGTGGTTTACATATGAAAAAGATGTTAGATCACTGCACCACTGTGCACAAAACAGATGTATGGACCATTCCTGTGTGGGTCCCTAAAAACATGGAGAGTACCAAGCCCCTGTCTGTGTTGACCCTAATGCCTTCTAACAATTCCATCATGCATATGACTTACAATGGTTACAAACATAGAGGTGTTGCATAAAATGATGAAGATGTTGGAGAACATTTTTTGAACTGAGAATTTGTATGTGTGTACAATTGACAGCACATTCTTATATAATTCCCACCAAGCAAAGACCTTGCTTTACAAGGTGACATGTCCTAGGATCAGCCACTAATACTACTAGTATGTGCATCAGGGTGCCATAACTACTTGTACTTGTAATAGTATGACATCATATGGAACATTGTAGAACAGTCTGAAACCAATACATCATAGTCACATGATAGTTCCAACTCACATGACACATTGACAAGAAATAACCCAACTTCATACTGTAGTTGTATGTAAACATAAAACCTTCCCTCTCAAAGCATGGCATTGTGACTTTCTCAGAGAAACAGAGGCAGGCAGTGCAGAGGTGGGTGGTGCAGGTGCAAGTGCAGGTGCAGGTGTGGATGGGTTTGCTAGATCAATGAAAGTAGGAAAACCAGGAGTGAGATCTATGATTATGCACCTGTTGGCCCACTCTGAACACCTCTAACCAATGGAAAGCACCACCACAAGTGCTGGAGCAGGTCATGCAGACACAAGGTCAGTTCTGATGTGAACAGGTGGAAATGCCAGTTTGGATTTTCCACAATGACTTTCATGCATGCCATGTGAAGGTATCTTGACATAACCAAGTCCCTTGTAGGGCAACAATTCTCCAAAACTGCCAGCTTCCACTCTGCACTGATGAGCTTACAGCCAGCCACATTTTGTGCAGAGGCAGGTGTTCCACAACACAGTTGATTGCACCCTGCATTCTGGCAGCTGTGAACAAAAACATGTCTTCTAGATCAGTAATTTCATTGGCAGCATCATGAATGAGGATAGTAATGTGTGCACAACAAACAGCCAGTCAGTTCTTGTCAGATGAACAACTGATCAGACACCAATCAGAGTCTGCCTGGAGCTGGCATGAAGCATGTTTGAAATATCTAGATTTTTAGCATATGTGTTTATCTGAAACAATCTCACACCTTGATAAGTAGGTTCCCTTCATGGTAAATTGCTCCCAATGGAATAGATACAAAGAATGGTTGCAGTGACATTCTTGAGCATTCACAAAAATGCTCCCAGAGCCTCTTGTGCCCAAAGTCATAATGCAGTGATGGGAAGTCCCACCACTGTTCTTGCCCAGATACCCATTATGTTGGGAGTTCAACAGAGCCCATGGTGCACATCTTGTCCATAGTGGTCAGTAGAGCCCACATGACAATTTGTCTTACAATATGGGAGAGCCCATGTGGGCCCATGACAATTAGATAGTCAATAGATATGAATGGGCCCATGGGGACCTTTTGTGGAGGATCCTGCATGGGCCCACCAATGACCAATATAGATAGCTGACAATGCATTTGAATAGGCCAATAGAGCGAATGAAATATCACTGTCTATGACTGATGAGAAAGGTTGCCGATGGAATTGAATGGGCCAAGAATGACTAGTGAGATATGCTGCCAATGGACCTGAATGGGCCCAGTGTTGCTGTTGGGGGGAAATGCCAATGGTCTTGTATGGGCTCAGAATCACCAATAAGATAAACTGTTGATGGACTTGAATGGGCCAAGTATCACTCATGAGTGAAGCTGCTGATGGTGTTGAATGGGCGCATTGCTGCTCACAAGGGAAGCTGCTGATGGGCTTGAATTGGCCCAGTATTTCATTTCAGAGAGGTTGCTGATGATTTTGAATGGGCCCAGCTTTGCTTTTTAGACAATCTGCCAATGGTCTTGAATGGGCCCAGTTTCACTGGTTAGAAAGGCTGCCAATGTGCTTGAATGGGCCCAGTGTTGCTTTTGAGAGAAGTTGTTGGTGGGCTTGAATGGTGTTACATCATGGTAGGGATGTTCACTTGGCATGAGTAATCATTCATACATGGTGGCGCAAGGCAGAAGTCAATGGTTGGTTGTAGCATTATCACCTAATGCTGGCCTGACTTAGGCAACTTGTGTGGGTGTGACAAGATAGACGACTTAGCAACTTGGCGATACACCAGATCAACACCACAGATACTGGATGTTCAGAGATAATCACAAGGGATTGAATCCACAAGGATGAAGAGCGAATAGCGATCACTTAGTACCCGAGGTACTAGTATACATGAGAAGAGGTGATATTTCGAGAAGACCAAGCTAGAGAGCTATGGTCAAGTAATAGAGACTTATATACAGTTACTCGCTGGCTTTAAAGCGCAGCTGGAATACCAAACCCTAGTATCATTATACTAGTATCGAGTCATTGTCCGTTCTAATAATACCTGAAACACCAGCAAACCCAAACACTGGCGACGTGTAAGTGTCCATGACTAATGTATACTTACTATCATAGTCATGACCAATCAGTAAGCATTCCAAAACTCCGAGAACATGTCATCCTCCTAAGTCAGCAGTCCAAACGATGTCAGACGTGACATTACCCCCTTTTTAGGTTGAACGACCTCGTTCGAAAACCCAAGGGATGATTGTCGCATTCCGACATACCTCCACCTCCTTATCCATAACCCTCTGAAGCACATTGGCAGCTTCGAGCTGGTGAACACACTTGCGCACCTTGTTGCCAGCAATGTACTGCTCGCTCTCAAGAGCCTTGATGGCCTTTTTGAGGTCTTCGTAGCATTGCGAGGTGTGACGGTAGCGTGAGATCTCTGCACCCAGCGAACGATCTGGGATCTCAGCAATGGCCAGATCGACCCATTGATGACCACCATAATTGTTACGCAGATAGCGCAATTGATCATTCATGTAAGCACACCTTCCGTCAGCGTCGAAATTGGGAGCAGCGTGCACATCACCTTGTTGGATTTCTCCACCCTTCTTCATACAACCAAAGACGATAGGATTGTTGCCATGTTGCAAGTGAACGTACTTAGCGATGGTATGATGCCCATCAATGACCATACGGAAGGGAATGAACTGAGGGGGGATATTTAGCTTGAAACCATCTGGAGCCTCAGCCTTGTCCTTAGCCTTCTGTCGTTCGATGTTGCTAGGATGTCCATGGTAGTCTGGGAAGAGAGGGCTCCCTTTTGCTGCTGCCATACCTCCTCGACGTCCTCGGTGGGTGTGTGGCGTAGTAGGTGATACCCCTTCATCTTCAGGTCTCGAAACTGCTGAGGGATCTTCGTTTTCTTTATCAGAGTCGTCTTCTTGTTGACGAAGGATGGAGTGGGTGTGAACCCCCATGAGGTGGCAGGGTCGAGGATGACCCTGGGAGGGAAGTCAACATTGATATATTGAGGCGTTGGCGGTGGAGGGATGAAGTGGAACTTGTTGTTACAGACGCACTCATTGACAGGTTTTCCACAGTCGTAGTGGATAGAGGAGTCAGGGTGACCTGGACATGACAGGGCGGCTTGCTTACAAGTCCCACAAACTCGGACCACGTCACTGAGGTCCGAGACGCTTGGAATCTTGATAAGTGTTTGTGTAACAAGGAGGTTCTGGCACGGAGGATTTGCTCCCTCCTCCACTTCCTCTGAGTTTTCTTCCAGTCCTCCAGTGTCGTATCCACATACATCAGGGGTTTCAGGGATGAAGTCCCCTGGTCCAATGCATCGGAAGGCGGCGGCGACATTGGCGGCAGAGGGTTCAACCTCTTGGACAGTTGAGGTAATAGAGGAGAGAGGGGTGAGGACATGTTCATTAGTAGTGTTGGAAGGGAGAGTGCTCATAGTAGTTCGAAGAAAGAACTGATGAGCTTCTTCACTAGGAGTGGGGACATTTATATATGCTGACAGCGGAGTTCAAGAACGTTGAAACTTAGCTATAGCTTGTGGAGCATGTACGTCAGTGGCGTTGACCCACTGGTTCTCTGAGTCCGGATACCCCTTCCATTTGATCAGATATTGTTTGCACCTTCCCCTGCCGAAATGCCATTGATCCAGAACCTTCTCAATTTCATATTCTTCCTCTCCATCGATTAATTCAGGGGGAGGTCTTGAGAAATTTGGTCCATGAAAGGAAGTTTCTCGATAGGGGGTGAGAAGATCAGTATGAAACACGTCATGAATGCTCCACTGCGTGGGAAGTTCCAGTTTATAATTAACTGAAGACATCACCTGAGTGATTTTAAAGGGTCCATGTCGCTTGGGTGCAAGTTTGGCGCTAGGTTGGTGAGTTCTCAAATGATGTCCTTCTAACCATACAAGGTCCCCAATTTCAAACTTGGGTGTGTCTTTGTGCTTGACCCATGACTTCTGTGCCTTGATGATTTGTTGTTGGGTGTGCGCTCGTGCCTGTTTGAATTGGTCAAGCCGCAACGCCACTTGGGGCAGAGGGGTTGGAGTTGTTTTCCAATCAGCAAGCGGATGATGTCCCATTAGAAGAAAGAATGGGGACTGCCCTGTCGCCTCGTTTGGCCAATTATTGTGTGTGAATTCCGCCAGGGGTAAATACAGCGCCCAATTGTCTTGTCGCTCGTTTACCCAAAAGCGGAGATATTGTTCTAGCCATTGGTTTGTTCGTTCTGATTGGCCGTCGGTACGAGGATGATAGGCTGTGGATATGTTTTGCGTGACCCCCAATTGTTTGCAAAGTTCTCGGGTGAACTTGGATGCGAATCGGGGTCTCAATCGCTGATTATTTTGGTAGGGAGGCCGTATCTGACGAACACATGTTTGAGATACAACATTGTGACTTCTTCTGCGTTGATCTCCTCTTTGCATGGAATGAAGATGGATGCCTTGGTGCAATCGTGGTCAGTGATTGTGAGGATGGAATCGTATCCTTCCGACACCGGCAGTTTGGTAATGAAGTCAAGTGCTATTGTCTCAAATGGCATTGCTTCTGGTTTCGGATATATGGGTTGTAGGGAGGCCCTGATTGGTTGGTTGTTAACTTTGTGTTGTTGACAGTCCGCACATCCTTGTACATAAGTGGTAACATCTGGTCGTAGTGTTGGCCACCAATAGTTTTGTTCCACTAGTTTGATCGTTTTGTTGATCCCCAAGTGTCCATATACTGGTGGTTCATGGTGAGCCTCTTCGATCATTCATCTTTCTTTACTTCCCTTGGTTACCACTTGTCTCCCTTGTTTGTACCACACTCCGTTTACCTTCTTTAGGTTGTGGGGATCTACCCATGGGCGGAGGATTGTCTCTTCTTGTGCATCGCTTGGGTTAACTGGAGTCATGTCCTGTACCATCAAAATGCCTTGAGGGTGATTGGGCATTCCTGTTCTTTGCGTCGTCATATTTCGGACGAACACGTGATCTGGTAGTACTGTTACATTTTCGTTGTCCTCCTCGCCTTGATCGTAGTCTGGCCATCTTGATAGTGCATCTGCACAGCCATTCGCACTCCCTTTGATGTGATGAATCTCTAGATTGTATTCTGACAGTTCAAGTACTTCCCTGGCCACTCATCTACTGATCTTCTGTGGTTCCCTCCAATATTTCAGGTTCATGTGGTCGGAGAAAACCTTGATCTTATGTGGAGATCCAGCTAGGAGTGGCCTCCAATGGCGAAGTGCTTTGACTATAGCCAGTAGTTCTAGATCGTAGATATCATAGTTGCATTCTGCTGCATTTAATGTTGCAAAATAATATCCTATGGGATGCCTTTTGCCATCAGATTTCTTTTGGAGTAGCACCACTCCCACCGCAAAACCCGATGCGTCTACTTCTAGTTTGAATTGATCTTGTAGGACTGGGTACGTTAGCACTGGTTCACTTGTTACTCGTTGCTTCAGCGTATCAAACGCATGTTGTTGTTGCGGTCCCCAACTCCATTCCGCTGTCTTCTTTGTGAGATTGTTTAGAGGTTTGGCGATTGACGCAAATCCTCTGATAAATAGGCAATAAAAATTGCAAAAACTGAGAAAAGATCGTACATCCTTAACTTTGGTTGGTGTTTGCCAGTCCTTGATGCCTGCGATTTTGACAGGATCCATGCGTGTTACCCCCTTTTCAAGGATTACCCCCAGGTAATCAAGGGATGCAGCATTGAAGGTGTATTTTTCTGGTTTAAAGTAAAGATCATACTGTTGTGCTACTTGAAGAATGTCTTTGACTGCTTCGATGTGATCATCTAGAGTTGTTTTTGTGGCAATACCAATATCGTCCATATATACCCGTATGATGGTTCCTCTTTGTTCGTGTTTTGCTATCGTGTCTTTGTATATAGCATTCATCATCGTTTGAAACGTGGCTGGGAATTGGTGAGCCCAAAGAACATGACTGTTGGTTCGAAAAGTCCATATGGCATTTTAAATGCTGCTTTGTGTTCATCACCCTCTTTGATTCAGATGTTGTTATATCCCCATCGAATGTCTAGTTTCATGTAGATGTGAGCACCACTAAGGTCTTTGATGAGTGTTTGAATGAGAGGAAGGGGTAGTTATTGCGAATAGTGTATTGATTGAGTCAGCGATAGTCCTGCACCGGACGTAGCTTTCCATCCTTCTTTTTAACAAAGAAAAATGGTGATGCATACTGGGACTTCGACAGTCTGATGTATCCTTTCTTTAGATGTTCAGCTATGAACTGCTTTACCTCCTGGTCCTCTCGAAAGGATAAGTCATAGATAGAGCAGTTGATGTGATCTGGTACTTCTTTCTTGAATTCGATAGCATGATCCCATTCCCGGGATGGAGGGAATCAATGGGATTCTTCTTCGCTAAACACCTTTTTGAATTCTTCATATTCGACTGTAATTCTTGTTTCTTGAGCTGGACCCGCCGCAATAGCCATGTCCGTGGCTGCTCCTTTTATAGAGCATTGTGACTGAAGGGTGGCTATAATGTCATTCTTTTCACCTGCTGACAAGGTACGAGCAGCGATAAGTTTGTTGACGGATTGCCCTATTGATTTGATAATAATCGGGTGAGTGTTTGGACAAACATCGCCATTTTTCCAGTCAAATTCTGGTTCGAATGCGCTGAGCCAGGGGTATCCTAACAAGATGTCTTCTTTTCCTATGTCGGTGACTAGGAATCTCATTTCCCTATATGTCCTTTAGTGGATATTTGAAGATCGACATAGTGAGTAATCATCCCCCCTTTGTTGGTCGTATTGTCAATGTTAAATATTTTTCTAGGTTGTGGCAGTAGAGCCTTTCCCAATCCTAGTTGTTTGACAAATTGTTCATTGATGAAGTTATCGGTAGCCCCTGAATCTACGAGCGCTTTTATGTCGGCCTTGTTGTAACGGGTTTGACAGAGTACTGGAATTCGCATAGAACGGAAGCGAGTTATGTATACAGCGTTACAACATAGTGCCTTCACCCAGGCGATCGGGTTCAGGCATCCCCAAAATCCTTCTTTCCCATCAACTCCTGCATGGCAAGATCTTTGAATTTGTCAGTTTTGTTGGCAGCCATGCGCAACCAGTCGTCCTTTCTTTGGGTAGCTGTTTGATCGTCCGCTACCATTTGGGCGATGTGAAGATCTTCTCCCGCATCACTGCAGTCATCTACTACTTCTGAGCTTCTTGCGTTGACCCTGGGTTGTCAAGGCTGTGTACAATTGCGACTGAGGTGTCCTTTCTTTTGACAATTGTAACAAATGACTTCCCTTAAGTCTGGTGGTTGTCGCCTTCTCAAAAACCCTTCTCTTGGTTGAAATGGGGGATTTCCTCCCCTCATCAGTTGTTGTGTGGGTTGTTGACCCCTTCGATCTTGTTCCAATATTTGTTCGCGTTGGCCAATCTTCCCCTAGTCCTAGTATGATCAGCAGATGTGTCCATAGCATTTGGGTTGTGATTTGTTTGAAAGGCTCTAGGCCATCGAGACGGCGTTCCTTGCGCCTTGAGCTGATTAAATTTATTTTGCATATGGATCCATTCACCGTGATGTTGGATACTGTTGTTTCACCATTCTTCATACATATGAGGTTTGTCCAGGATGTATACGCTTTTGTACAACTTTCGAGGGAGGCCTTCGGCAAATAGTTCGACCACCAATGGCTCATCTACCCGATAACCAGCAAGGCGAACTAGATTTTCAAATTTGGCCACGTATGCATCAATGTCCTGATTCCCCATCTTGATCCTTTTCTGAGCTCTGCTCGCGCTCTTTCTTCCCATAGTGTATCACGAAATTGTCGCTTGAATGACAACATGACACTGTCCCATAGCCATTGATTTGCAGGATCGATGTGATTGACTCGTACTTGAAGTCACATCCATGCACTGATGGATCCTACCCATTTGGTGATGTGAGGTCCTTGTATGTAAGTAAGGAATAACATAGCTTTCTGGAATGGCACTGCCATCATTGGGTTATTGATGTTGATTCCTTGTATAGATCCCACTGGAGAGGAATTCTTCCACTTTGGATCGATCTCCTGTGAATATGGTTGGGGCATTGCCCCACAACTTATGCTATGGTTTCCTGGCATTCTGCCCATTGCTCCTCCTGGCAGTCCTCCTCCTGGCAGTCCTCTTCCTGCATCCTCCTCCTGGTGGTCCTCCTCCTGGTGGTCCTCCCTGCTGGTAGTCCCATTCCTTGTGGTCTCCAATTTGTGGTATGCGTAGGGGAAATCCTCTTCCTGGAAGGGATTTGGTCTGGGGGGTCTGGTCAGTCTGATCCTGTGATGCACAAATCTGCTAACTCGTCAAGTGTAAATGTTCTTCCTGCAAGTGGATTGGTGGTTTGGGTAGCCATTATTGGGCTGATGTGCAGCTGTTCAGTGACCCTTGCTAGCTGATCGATAATGGGTAAGGTTCTTGGATGGTAACAGGTTCTGGTTCTTCTGGAACTAGGTGGTCTGATTCTGGTTCTGAGGGTATGGTGGTAGGAGATGGAGGTAGTATTGCTCTGAGTGATTGCGCTTCTGCTCAGTGAGTTGTTTATGGGGATATCCAATCCGTAAGAGGTGGGAGCAACTCGACTCCTTCCCACTCTTGTGCCTCTTCAAACCACTGTAGTTCTACCCAACAAAGACAATCATAATTGAACTCAACTGGGTGAAGAAATGCATCGTCTCCGTCTCTTGCGTAGTATCTTTCTATATCATCAACTAGTGTCCACACTGCACTTTTGACAAAACGTTGTGGAACAGTTCGCGTTCCTCTCTGTGAGAACCAAAGCACTGGTTCTCCGAATGTCGTCCAACGACTTGCTGTTGTATCTTGCACGCCACGCTGAATAGCTTGGTCTTAATGTAGTGTTATCACCTAACGCTGGCCTGACTTAGGCAACTTGTGTGGGCGTGACAAGAATAGATGACTTAGTGACTTGGCGATACACCAGATCAACACCACGGATACTGGATGTTCAGAGATAATCACAAGGGATTGAATCCACAAGGATGAAGAGCGAATAGTGATCACTTAGTACCCGAGGTACTAGTATACATGAGAAGAGGTGATATTTCGAGAAGATCAAGCTAGAGAGCTATGGTCAAGTAATAGAGACTTATATACAGTTACTCGCTGGCTTTAAAGCGCAGCTGGAATACCAAACCCTAGTATTGTTATACTAGTATCGAGTCATTATCCGTTCTAATAATACCTGAAACACCAGCAAACCCAAACACCGGTGACGCGTAAGTGTCCATGACTGATGTATACTTACTATCGTAGTCATGACCAATCAGTAAGCATTCCGAAACTCCGAGAACACGTCATCCTCCTAAGTCAGCAGTACAAATGATGTCAGACATGACATTGGTCTAGAGTTGGATGCAAGGGTGCTGTGCTAACTTCATGTGAAGTTAGGCAGATCAGTTCTGGAGTACTAGGTTCAACAAGAACTTAGAGAGTTTCTGATGAGACTTTGTAACCCTCTATGTCAAGATGACAAAGAGGAATATTGAGAGGAAAGCGAGGGAAGTTGGACAGTGGTCACTGAGATGTAGGAATCAAGTCTTTGTCTCTGTACCATAGGATACAAGAAGTCAAGTCTAAGGCTACAGGTACTTAGAGTGCGAGACTTTATAGTACTAGAGGTGTGATGAGTGCTCACTGTTTAATTGCAACAGCAAGGCTCAAGGTCACAAGGATCAGGGTGGCTGATGTCGAACCAACAAGGATGTAGAACAAGGACAGGATACTATGGACCACAAGTAACCAGACAAGGATGTGGAACAACCTAATGGTAGGAAGCTGCACAGGAAGGTACAAGTGGGGATGTTGCAAATGGACAGTCTGAGGGACAGTCTGTTACATTGCTCCAGCCTATATACCTGAATACATGGTCTGTGCATACTTTAGGGGAGGCCCAACTCTGATCCATGGGTAGGCCCATGGAATACTCTAGAAGGATTCTAAAGATAGCATGGAATGTCCTGGAAGGATTCTAAGTATATCATCCAATGGCATTAATCTCTGGTAAGCTCCGCTCATCAGGTGATTGATCAACAATCTTTGTTTACCAATCAACGGACTTTGTTTATCAATCAACAATCTTTGTTGATTGATCAACAAACAAGTCATGTGAGGTCATCTGACCTTTTGCTTGGTAAGTCCCAGTTCTGGACCAGTCCTTTCTTGAATAGGAAAGTGAGGATTATCCAATCCTTTCATGCACATTGTTTTTTTTTTTTTTTTTAGAATCCATTATCGTGCACCTGAGGGTACAGAACCCTATGTAGCATGTTACATCTTTGTAGTTGCGTCCTAATGCTGATCTCCCCTATAATGAATCCATCTCCATAAGAGCATCTCCCTCAGCCCTATTGGCCGACATTGTGCAGTGCCAAGTGTTGAGTGTGTCATGGGTGAACCTGAGTTGTGAGTCCACAACTGGCTTCAGGTTGTGAGGTGAGGCGGGTGTGTTGATTGAGGTGGAAAGTGATGTGGGATGTGCATTGATGGGCCGTGGAACCAGGTTTTACTTCTTTAACTTTCCTCCTCCCTTCTCCGCCACCGCCCTAGCCCCTCTCCACGCGCCGGTAACTCTTCATGTTCTTGGGGAACGAGCTAATGTCCCTTCACTGCAGGGAGTGTTGAGGGTGTGGGTTGCAGGTTGCATTGGTGTCAACCGGCATATAGTATCTGTCTGTAGGACCCTAGCGTAGAGTGTCTATTGGGGTTGTTGGTTACTCACTGAGATGTAGTTCTCGTTAAGTGTGAATCTGCCTGTGGCTTTGATAAAATTAACTAGGGGGCAAAGTAGCTTTTGGTTTGAGAGCAGTTCAGAGAGGTTGGGAAGGTGGGTGCCCTCTTGTGTGGCGGGTAATATTCCATCTCTCATGCACGTATTTGGGACAGTGCAGCAGGAAGTGTTCTGCCATCTCTTTGGGGTGTCCGCAAGCAGGGCATCTTGGGCTGTCCACTCTTTTGAATCTATGTAAGTATGCATTGAGCAGAGTGTGTCCCACTTGGAGTTGAAAGATGTGGCTGGCCACCTTTCTGGAGATGTCTTCGCAGCTTATGTACTTTAAGAACTTCTGGGAGTATGGTGTCAGTGTGTCTTTTATGGGGAGGTGATGGTACTGTGGGGAGGCAGCCCATTCCTTTGCCCATTTGCATTTGAGTGCTTCATTGTGCGCTTGTCTTGTCGCTGAGAGGCTATGGCCTATTTGTTTCCAGAGGCAGATGGGCAAGTCTTTCTTGTCCAAGGATTCACCATCTGCAGCTATTTTAGCTTCCCCATCTGCATCTTCATTACCTTTGATTCCCACATGTCCCACTGACCTTTGGAAGGTTAGCCCAAATTTACCACTACTGTGATGCTTTAATGATCGATTTGCTAATTGGAGGACAATTGCTGCTAAATGTTGGCCAGACTTGTTCATTTCCAATTTGATGGCCATTAGGGCTGCTTAGTTATATACATTGAGCACGCATTTGACATTGTTGTGGTGCTCTGTTGTGATTAGGTGAAGACCCATGATCATGCCTACCAACTCTGCCTCATATACAGTGTGTTGCTTCATGGTACCTAGGTGGAATTTTAGTGTGCGGTCTGGATTACCTTGTCTTTTCAGAATTGCCGCTGCCCCTACGTTCCCATTGTGTGCTGAGCCATCTGAGTATACTTTGATGATAATTTCTGTCACATTCCTGTCTGCCCTTTTAGAGGCGTCCTTGTCTTCTGGTATGTCTATCCAAACAGGGGGTGAGCCTCTTTTCTTTGGGTGCATACGCACTGCTGGTATTATTTCCATCTCACCTGGGGCTATGCCAAAGATGCCTGTGAGTGTGTGGAGGGGGGATCAATGCCTTTTAAGCATTCTCTTGGCACTCTTCTTAACCAGCGTATGTAACAGGTGTTGCAGGGGGAGAGTTGCCATACAAGTGATGGCATTGTAGCATACCTTATCTACTCTAAGGTTCATGGGAATGAGCGCTGTGTGGGCATCCAGAGAGTCCGTTGGTCCTGAAGCCCCCTGTGACCACTAGGGCTCCTGCTCTCTGGACTGTAGTTAGCTTTTTAATGGCATTAACTGAACCTTTCCTGCTGCCTTTTGCATTCCTGCCGTGTAGTGGGGTACACCAGATGTCTATACCATACAAGATGTGGGGGAGAGCGACACTTGTGTACAGTTTTTTGGCTCCTTTTGGTGTTAACCCCCAAGTAGGTCTTGTGAGCCTTCTGATTTGTGATGTCCATTTTAAGCCTTTGCCTCTGACTTGGGTGAGTTGTGGGGACCAGTTGAGGTGTTGATCTAGAATGATGCCAAGGTATTTAGTAGACTGCGTGGGCTCTATTGTGATGTCAGGGAGCCTTAGGGGTGGGCATCTTTTTAACACTGGGATGAGCAAAATCTATTAATGCCAATTTGCTGTATTTGATGGATGAGTTGTGGGACTTTGACCAGTTGACCATGCTGTGTTCCCTAGACATCATGTCTGTTAGGGAGTTATGGGCCTCTGTGAATATTTTTGCTGTGGCTATGAGGATTGTGTCGTCGACGTAGGCCTCTGCCAATTCATGTGCATGCCTAGGAATATCGAGTATGTCAGTGTTGTAATACTGGTAAAGAGCCATTGAGAGTGGGTCCCCCTGTCCGATCCTGTTGTCCAGAGTTATAGTCTTTGAGGAGTAGTCATCAAAATGGAGGGTTGTGCTCCTGCAGTCCAGCATGATTTTCGTGAATGCCACCAGCTTCTCTGGTAGGCCCCTGTTTCTCATGCTATGGATCAGCTTGTTTGTTACCGCATTTGGGAAAGCTCCCTCTATATCCAGAAAGAGCACGCCGTTACTTGTCGTTTCCTCCATGCATCCTTGATCTTGTGGACCAGGAGCTGTACCGCATCTGTCATCATCCTACCTGGCCTACCCCCGAAGTGGTGAATCAGGAGTAGGCTGTGCTTCTCTGTGTAGTAAGACATAAGGTCAGTGGCTATCGTGGTGAGGGCCTTGCACAGCATGTTGAGCAATGCGATGGGCCTGTAAGCTTTGGGTGTGTCATATCTTGGATTTCCCGGCTTACGTAGGACAACCATGGTGGATAGTTTCCACGGTGTGTAGTACACGTTCCTGTCCAATATTGCACTATAAATGTGGTATAGTCTGTCAAGGAGTTTGTCAGCGCATTTGGTTAGTACAATGTTCAGGATGGCATCTGGGCCCGGGGCCTTATAAGGTTTCAGCTTAGCCAGCTGTCTTCTGATTTGCGGTCTGTTAATCTGGTCATATTCACATGCTGGCTTGGGGTATACGAAATGCAGTGGGTCTTCTTGTGGTGGTCTTGGGGGAAAGAAGGTCTTGACCAGGAGGGCACTTTTCTCTCCATTGGTTGCTGCCACGCATTCTTGCCCTTCCCTGTTAGTTTTGAGTACTGGAATTCTGCACTTACCTCCATCCCCTGCGAGGGCAGAAGTATATTTGTGGGCTGTCCAGATATCAGGGTCTTTGGCTTTTTCGAGCCAATCCCTCCAGTGTTGTCTTTTCATGGCTTCCAGTACCTTTTGGAAGATTTTGTTTGCTTCACGTTGTTCTGTGTGTGAGTGGTGTTCCAGCCAGTTACTGTACTTACTTGCTTTTTGTCCCTTTCTATTCGCTACCTGTCTGAGCTTTGTTAGTTCCTTTTTCCACCACTGCTTCGACTTGATCCCTATTTCCGACTTTGGTACCTTGTCTTCTATAGTTTCCTGTAAAGCAGTGGTCAGTTGTCTACACACATCGTCTAGTTCACCTTGCAAGCGAGTTTTGGTTGGGTTGGGTAGTCAGTCCAGCCTGCTTTTGAGTTCCTTGTTAAACGCTTCCCAGTCCACATTACGGAATTTTTTGGGCAAACTCGTTTGTGTGCGGATCAGACTGAAATCAAGGGTCATTAGTATTGGGGCATGATCAGTATTAATACCTAGTGTATTTGTCCTTGCTTTGCAGTTGATGATCGTGTCCATTGCTTCTTCTGAAATGAATACTTGGTCAAGCCTGCTCCATTGTTTTGAGACATTATGGAGGTGTGTTGGGGTACCTGGGGGCAGCACAAGATCTAAGCCCGCCTCTGCCACTGCATTGATGAGAATCTCAGCATTGTTGAGTGCTGTCCAAGTGAATAGTCTCATGTCTGTTGGGTTATCCCAATGTGGGTGGTGGCGGTTGAAGTTGCCCAACCATAATACATATATCTTCCCTGGGACATTGCGGTCCGGGTGAGTTTTGATAGCACGGTTGAAGGCCGCTAACTGGTGGATCATGTTGTTCTTCTCACAGTCATTATAGATGTTGTATATTGTAAGTATACCCCAGTCACCACTCAGCTGAATGACAGTGACGTCACTGGAGGGGAAGTTGATCTGTTTCCAGGTGTCTGTCAGTAGGTTATTGCAGATTAGAAATACAGAGCATGTCTTGTTGGGGTTGGGGGGGTAGGGTATACTGGGATCCATTCCCTGGATGCTATTGTCGTTCCAAAACTGTTGATTGCCAGCTCTTGAAAGGCCACTATGTCAATGCCATCTTTAGCTAATTTTGTGCTGGATATCAGGTTACATTGACAGGCAGGGGATTTGTTAATGTTTTGCTGCCAGATGGTGATGGTTTTGCTCCTTGCTTGTGGGTGGTTGTTGTTGTTATTGTCTGTCACAGGTTGTGGGGGACATAATGATCCCATCCACCTGGTACTGGGCTTGCTCCGATAGTGGCACGGTCAGGGATGGGGGGGTGTGGGTCCGAACCATCAGTAGGTGGTATTTCGGCCAAGCCGGGTTCTGCACAGCCTTCCTGCCCTTGGGGTCCATTTAGGATAACATATCGGTCCATAGTATTTTGGTTTGCTGGGACTTTAGTGTGGCGCTGCTTGCACTCACATTGCTTACCTTTGGACTTGGCTGCAGGAGCGCAGTGGACCTGGCTGGGTTGCGGGATGCTTCCTGCAGCGAAATTTGCTGGGAACTTCTCCTGCAGCGATAATCTGGAGGGGCGAGGAGTTAGCATCCAATCATCACTTGTTGGGAAGTATGGGAGGTTGTTCTCAGGATAATTTTCATCAAATTGGGTGCATCTCCTCCAGAATTCTGGGCAGTCTCTATCCCAGCTTGCATGCGTGTTGGATTTGCATGAGACGCAGAATGTCTTCTCTTTATTGGTGCATTCGCTTGTTCTATGTTCGCCTCTGCATGTCCCACATGTATCTTGGCTTGCAGAACTGCCCTGGGCGAAATGCCCCCATCGCCTGCACTTCATGCATTGCATAGGCTCATGTTTGAGCCTGCTTGGGTGGATCTTCATTCCACATACAAATATACCATCCCTGATACACTGGTTAGCAGTGGCGTCTGACATAGTGAAAATAGTGTGCGCTGCCCATTGCTCTGGGGCTCTCCTATATTCGGGCTTGATCCAACAGGCCTTGGCAATTGAGCCTGCTGGGAGGTCATTGCATTCTTCTACCTCGTGAAGGTTGACATCATTTGCTGGGTCGAAGGAAAGTGGGATGTGGGGAACAAGGATGGAGTATTGGCATTTGACAATTTCGGCATCTGGTGCTAACCCTGTCTTGAAGCTGAACTCATTTTCCAGGTCTTGTAGCCAGCTGATGATATCTTTTTCTTCAAAGAGGATCATGATCCCGCCTTTTCTCAGCTTATTGATCTCCAACACCATGGTGTCCTTGGGTGGTTGGGAGTTAGTGACTCTGTTGATAGCTGAGCATACCTTTTCTCTGAGTTCTGCTTTGCTTGCCCCCATGATGTTGGTGTCTTGTGTGTCGATGAGGATTTGTCTAGCATTCCTATCTATGTCTCTTAATATTTTGGGGTCAACTTGCAGAGACGTTCTTTCAAGACATTGTTGTTGAGGAGGGATGTGTGAGGGGGAGGGCACTTCCATGAGCAGCGCTTCTTTGTATGAGGAGACCGTGTTGGTTATCTGGTCTGAGGTTTCCATGACTGCTTTGACATTGTTGCCCATGTTGAGCGAGAGCTTTTTAAAAGGTTTCCACAGTCTCAGATAGGGTGGAGGATGACAACTGCATTTCCCTCTGGTTAGCAAGGATATGTTCGACCATATTACTCATCTTGTTTATGGATTTCTCCACTGCCATTTCGATCATCTCCTCTAATTTGTCCAAAACAGCATTGATGGTTTTATTTGTGGTCAGTTCGTTTCCTGTGCTGTCTTGCAGGAGAAGTGCAAATGCTTGGAGTGAAAGGTGGAGGTCATCCGCAATTATGCTATCATACCTTTTGAGAATCCTCTTGAATACCTTGAGGAGGGTGGCTGGGGTGATGTTTTCATCTGTGTGTATGCACTTCTCTTCAGCCAGCATGAGCCAGGCTTGCTTGCCTGCTAATTCTGTCTTCCCCTTCTTGGGGATTGGGCTTATGCTTCTCTCTTCTGAGGGGGCTGCCACAGGTGTTTTGGTACATGATCTGGTGACACATCCCGATGCGGGACCTGGGGGAGGCTGCCCCATGGAACCAGCTTGGCTGGATCCCCTTGTACTCATATTTTTCTGTAGGCTGTTGATCTGCCTTTAAGAATATACAAGTTTTTTTTTTTTTTTGGTAGGAAGTATGTAGTTTGATGTTGTAAATGTAAGTGTACTCTAGTTACCACTGCCAGCAAGACATTGTGACACATCTTTGTGGTCGTAGTTACCGAGAAAGGAAGTCCTCATGCACATTGTCTTGGCTAGTTCCACTAGACCAATACTTCACATTCCTGGATTTGCATGCTCATTCCCTTGCATGCTTCTGAGTTCATGGGTTTGTCAAGGGCTGAGGTATAGGTTTGTGACAGTATCCCCTCTTTAGGGCCATGCTGCGCTGTCAGCACCCTTAGGTTACTTGGTCGAGGTGCAGAGGGATTTCTGGCATGAAACTGGTGAACTAGGAATGATGCATGTTTCATTTGTGATGCAGGGAGCCATGAGTTTTCGGAACTAGGGTAGCCCTTTCACTTGAGGAGGTACAAGATCCCTTTCTTGTTGGGTGATACTTTGGACTGGAGTACTGTTTCAACTTCATTGTGTTCTTCTTCTCCCTGAACTATATCTGGGGGAGGTCTGGTGAAGTTAGGTCCATGTGCAGGGGTTTCCTTGTATGGTGATATCAGGGAACTGTGGAAGACTGGGTGGATTCGCCATGACTTGGGTAGTTGGAGTTTACAATTAACTCCCCATGTAGATAGTACTTTGAATCGACTGTGATGCCTGGGGGCTAACTTGGCTCTAGGGTGTGTGGTGTGAACATTGGTTCCTTCTAACCAGACTAGATCTCCTGGTTTGAACATGTGGGAAGCAATGGGTGTTGCGCAGCAACCAGCGCAGCAAACAGTGTTACGGAGTCTCACCTTGTGAAGGTAGAGAGACTAGTAGAGAGGTTTTTAGAGTGATAGCTCAAGTGTGTGTAGAGTGAACAACTTGTATTCTTAGAGGGGCTCGACTCCCCTCATTTATAAGAAAACCGGTCCCTATGGTCCCACCATGTCCGTTTGCATAAAAGTGATGAGTAAAGGTGTCCACAATATTGTGTTTTCAGTGACGCCTGATGTGAAACACCCCAGAACTCTTCAGTATCACTGCATGTGATGATGATAAGAGTTGCACCCTCCATACTGGAGTACCCTAATATGGTAATCATATGTATGATACTACTGTAATGTCATAACTGCTATAGATAAGATATGTATGTACTTATTACATTTCAACAATGGGTACTCTAGATATCTTCATGACTTCTGCAGCTACTTTCAGTGCTGCTGTGACTTTGGACTGTACTTGGTCTGGGTATGAAGGCGTTCTTCTACCATGGGAATCTTGGTAGCAAAGTTTACTGGGGGAATGAACTCTGGTTTGAATCCATACCAGACTTCAAAGGGGGATCTTCCTGTGATGCTGTGTTGGTGAGCATTGTGTGCAAACTCCATGAAGGGTATTAGTTCTACCCAATTGTCTTGCTGGAAGTTACAAAAGACACAGAGGTCTCCAACTCCTGATTGACTCTTTCTGTTTTGCCATCTGTTTGAGGGTGGAAGGCTGTGGACATAGTGGACTTGACCCCCAATCTTTCCCAGACTTCTTGCATGAGTTTAGAGGTGAATTGGGGTCCTCTATCAGAGATAACTTGGCATGGTAGTCCAGTTTGTCTCCAGACATTCTTCATGTACAACTTGGATGTTTCTTTGGCTGTGATGGTTTTATTGCAAGGGGTGACAATGGTGGCTTTACTGAGGTGATCTACCACCACAAACAGGGAGTCATATCCTTGGGAGGTAGGGAGGTCTGTGATGAAATCCATGGTGATAACTCCCCATACATCTGTGGGTACTTGGTTTGGTAACAGTGGTACTTGAGTTTGTGGCTTGATTTTGGTTGCTTGACATGTGGCACATCCATCCACATAACTCTTGACAAAGGTGGATATTCCTGGCCACCAGAATTCCCTTGATACTATCTCATAGGTCTTCCATCTTCCTGGATGTCCTGTGGCTACATGGTTGTGATATCTCTTGACAATGTCTCTTCGAAGTGCATCATCTTTTGGGACATAGATTTGTCCTCTGAACAGAATGATTCTGTCTTCTAAGTTCCATTCTTCTAGGCCCTTAACAATGGATCTTTGGCTGTTTTTCAAGATAGCTTCTATGGCGATGCTGATGTCTTTATTGTATTCTTGGCTTGACTTGATTCTTTGACATAGGGTTGTATCTCCTAATACTGTGACTGCTGTTGGGTGGACTGCACAAATTGTGAAAAACTTGGTGTCCAGGAGGACATGCAACTCATCCTCAGTTGCTATCCCCTCTTTAAGATCTGGATGCCTGGACAGTGCATCAGATTTATTCTGTACACCAGGCTTGTGAATGTTGGAGAACTTAAAATGTGACAGGAACAAAGCCCAATGTGCTTGATGGTGTGTGAGCTTCTGCTTGGTGGCAAAATAAACTAAATTGCCATGGTCAGACCATATTTCAAGGTTATCCTCACATCCTTCAAAGTAAGGCAGAGGTCACCAGGAATCAGCACCCCTTATGTCAGCGATTTTGTACATTTTCTCGCAGCCTCAATTCCCCCACCAAAACTTCAAAATAAGAAAAGTCGATTATAGGTATCAAAGTACACATCTGTAGCTACCATCTGTACAAATATTTAAAAAAGCATATTGAAATTTGATTTTGATAAAATATCCCTTCTTCCACAAAACTCATTTTCTTGTCTTTCTGCTCATTTGTTGGAAGTTAGCAATCACTTTTGTCACAATTATGTAATGATCACGTGACCTAAGATCCATCGACCGGATGTGAGGGCACTTGCATCCTCAGGCTTCATCGCTATGGGTCAGAAAATGTGGGGCCAACTGGCCTGTGCAAAAAGTCTGAAAATCGCACATCAAACACGGTTGAGTGAGTTGGGACACAGTGGTGAGTCACCGGAGCAACTCACTGGAAGTGGGCTGAGTCCTGACCGCTTGCAGTTGCTGGACCCAGTGACGACCTTGAAGCTGGTTACAACGACGGCGGAGCTGAGCCAGAGGTTACCTGTCCAGGTGGTGACCTCAGCCCTGTAAATACAGAGAATGAAAACGCACCAGGAGCGAGAGATACCCTTGCATCAGAGGATGGAGAGGATGGGACAGATCCCAGTGATCTGTCTGATGGCCTCGATATTGTCGAAAACGCGGCCTTGCAGACGTTCGCATCCACGCTGCAAGAGGTGCAGCGGCTTGCGATTCAGCTGGAGAGGGAGAAGGAGGGTCAGAAACAAAGGACGCCAAAGACTTACTGGGGGGACTTGAAGAGGACCCTTTACTGCCATGAAAAGGCCTGCAAAGCTTTGGCCTCACAGGGTTTCTTGGACATTAGGTCCTTCCTTGCTTTGAAGAAGGAAGAACAGGAGAGCGGGGGTCAGGAGAGGGGATATGACTCGGAGCGCGAACTTGAAGGCATTGAGACCCAGGGCACTCAGTCTGGATGATCAGACGCATCTCCTACTCCTGTGATGGCCAATCAGATGTCATCTGGAGGCTCATTAGTTAATGAAAGTGGAGATGACGACCCCTTACCTTGGCCCATCCATCATGTGTGGGATCAAAGTGGTGACACTGCTGGTGCAAATGAACCTGGCCGAGCTGCATACATGCAATGCTGGTGTGTCCAAACGACCATGGGGGGTGGCTCTGACAAGCTGGTGGATCCCCTTGAAGTGGGAAGGGAGGGCCTGAGCGACTGCACGCGAGGCAGTGATGCCAACAAGACAGGCGACACCGTTCGTACCCAGGGTCGTGGCCACATTGGACGTGTGCGATGTGGCTTGGCTGAAGAATCCAAGGAAAGCAGCTCCTTGGACTCAGAGCTGCTGTCACAGTCAGGCGCAGTCAGCCACATGCAGAGCAAGCGCACCGAGGCACACAATGCCACTGGTGCTCTTGGACCTGATGACGTTGCACAGCACATGCGAATTGACCTCGCCAAAGAGGTTGAGAGTGGTAGCAACGATGTTGAGGGCCCCAACGATGGGGGAATATGAGTTTTGACCCACATGTTCAAGCCCAGTGTGCTGATGCTGATGAAGCCGATAACAGCTTATGTCGTCCTCAGGCTGGACCGAGCGTGTTATCATGCATTTCAGACTTGGTCCTGGAGCCAGTGCGTGGGGGTTCGGATGCTGATAATGGCGATGACTTGGACTTGAACGAAGGAGATGAGGACCTGCCGGTTGATGTTGTGCTACGGAACTTGAACCCCCAGAATGCCTTGGACATGGCACTGGATGAAATTCGTCACAGTTCAATTCCCACAGATTTGGGACTGTTGACACCTGCCGACAAAGCTCTTGATCTGTGGAATGATTGAGAGCGGCTCCAAAGGGCTTGTGCCCCTCTCTTGGTCATGAGCAAAAATAAAGACATAGACCCTATAGGTTCTTCGGGCACATCTCACTGGGGTGTGTGTCATGCCCGGAAACTCAGACAGTAGATTCTTGAGTTTGCTCGAAGTGAGGAGCTCCCACTGCCAAACTTACAGCCACTCACACCACACAATTCTTGATGATAAGGACATCTCTCAGTTCCTCCAGCTCCAGATAACAGCCCACACCAAGGGTCATTTTCTCACAGCATCCAGCATTATCGAGGTAATCACCAGTGAGGAGGTCCAAGAGAAGTTCTCACACTGGGATTACTAAGCCAACAATCTCAGAGCACATGGCATGTCGATGGCTGCAGAAGCTGAACTGGCGCTATGGCCCCACACAACATGGCATGTATCTGGATGGCCATCAGTGCCCAGATGTTGTTGCATACAGACAAGCCTTTGTTGGGAGATGGAAGGAATATGAGAAGCACTTTCATTTGTGGGACAATGATGGCAACCCTCTGCCACTGCCAAATGGATTTCCTGTGCCTGGTGGCAGGTTTCACCTGATCTTGGTCACTCATGATGAATCAACCTTCTACCAGAATGATCTTTGGAAGACTAACTGGGCTCATGCAAGCACCAAGGCCACCCCACATCAAAAAGGAGATGGTCAATCAATTATGGTGTCAGATTTTCTGACTTCTGAATGGGGTTGCTTGTGTGATGGAGAAGAGTCTGTTAAATCCCCATTCATGAGGCCCACCATAAACTAATAATTCTTTTGAGCAGAGAAGCAAGGATCTTTTTCAAAGCTGGTGCTAATTGTGATGGATATTTTGGTGCAGAAAACCTGCAACAGCAGGTTGATCATGCCATTGATATCTTTGAGGGATTGGTAGGAGAAAAGGCTCAAGGACTTTTTCTCTTTGACAATGCCCCTTCACACCAAAAGCGAGCTGCTGATGCCCTATCAGCAAGAAAAATGCACAAAAGTATTCCTTAATTAGGTTTATTTCTTGCTTACTTCTGCATGGCTGATGTTTTGCATTGCAGATCCCAAAGCTGGCTGGACACCTTTCAAGGATGCACCAAGAATGCATGAGGGTGTTAACCCCCTTACTGGAGAGTCACAGTCCCTTTACTTCCTTGGTGACCACCCCTCCATGCCAGGATGGTTCATTGGGATGGGGCAGATTATAAGGGAGCGTGGCCTTTGGCCAGAGGGTGGTTTGCATGCTGAATGCCCAGGCTTCAAATGCTTCCTGAAAAGACTGACTGCTGCAGCCAACGTCTTCTCTTTAATCAGCCTGACTTTGTTTCCCAGAAGTCAGAACTTCATGAGCTCATTGAATGTCACCACCACCTCTGTGACTTTTACCCCAAATATCACTGTGAACTCAATTACATTGAACAGTTCTGGGGTGCTGCCAAACTTCAATTTCATACTGCTGGTAGAAGTGCAACAATTAGTCAGATGGAACAAAAGGTGAAGGATTGTCTTGATGGTGTTGACATTAAACAGATCAGGAGGTGAGCATAGATTTTTCATGCCCTAGTCCTAGCATTCTTACTATCTCTATAGATATGCTAATCACTCAGCACAGTTTATTCATGCATAGGGAGAAGGCTTGTCAGGTGCACAGGCAGTATGGGCTAACAAAAGGTACCATGGACATTGTACCCTCCCACCAGATATGATCAGAGAAATCAAGGCCTCTTTAGCACTGTGATAATGTACTTTAAGTCTTGTTGGAGCCCTTCTTCCCCTCACTCTTATGCTTTCTTTTTTTTTTTGTGTTCATAAATGCGAGTTTTGTCTTGCTTACATAAGTGTATGTAATACAAACCCTAGGGTTTATGGTGTATGTAAGGGGTGCTGGTTCCTGGTGACCTCTGCCTTAGTGTCAGAAGATGTCCAAGGCTCAGATGATGGCAAGGAGTTCTTTATCATGGATCTTGTAATTCTGCTCCACTGGTTGTAAGGACTTGAAATGATAAGCAACAGGGTGCCACCTGTTTAGGTCATCAGGCTGTTCAAGGATGGCACCTGTGATGAAGTCACTGGTGTCAGTGATGAGTCAGAAGGGTTTACTATGGTTGGGAAGGGCAACGACAGGGGCCGTGATAAAGGCTTGGATTAGGACGTTGAACACAGATTCTTGTGGCTTGCCCCAAAGGAATGGAACCTCTTTTCTAGTGAGGTTGAATAATGGTCTGGCAATGGTCGAAAAATCCTTGATAAATCATCAATAGAAGTTACAAAAACCAAGGAAAGCTTGGACATGTTTGACAGTTCATGGCATAGGCCAACCAGTGATTCCCACAACTTTAGCAGGGTCCATCTTGACTTGTCCATCTGAGATAACAATCCCAAGGTATTCAATAGACATCTGAGCAAATACACATTTCTCAGGTTTGAGTACAGGTCATGTTTCAAAAGACATGAGAGGACTTCATGGGTTAGCTTGTTCAACAAGGCAGGATCTTCCGAAAAGATGAGGATGTCATCCAGATAGACTATGACATGTCCCTCATCTATCATGTCTTTGAAGATGTCATTCATAAATGTCTGGAATGTGGCAGGGGCATTACAGAGACCAAAGGTCATGATAGTGGGTTCAAATAGTCCTAGGGGTGTTTGAAGGTGGCTTTATGTTTGTCTCCTTCTCTGATACGGATATTGTTGTATCCCCAACAAATATCCAACTTGGTGAAGTACCTGGCACCATGTAGTTTGTTGATTAACTCAGGGATCAGTGGTAAGGGGGTGGTGTTCTTGATTGTAATGTCATTGAGTGCACAGTAGTCCTGTACTAGACGTGACTTGCCATCCTTCTTGTCCACAAAAAAGAAGGGGCTGGCCATAGGGGACTTGGAAGGTGGATGTATCCTCTCTGTGAATGTTCTGTGATATATTCTTTGAGTGCTTCTGACTCCTTTGGTGTGAGCCTGTACATGCCACAATTGCACATCTTAGAGGCTGGTTTGAGTTCTATGGCATGGTCTCATGCTTGATGTTTCAGAAGCTGGTGCAAGGCTGTTTCACTAAAGACTTTGGAATACTTGTGATACTGGGCAGGGATGTGATCAAGGGATTGCTTGGGTGCATCCTTTGCTGCAATAGCTGTACTGGCAGTGGACTTTGATCGGATAGCAAGGTCATTGTACTTGCTAAAACTGTGATGATACAAGAAACTTTCCATGACTTCCTGGGCAAGGCGCCTTCAGTTATCTGGGGTTCTTCTTCTACTGGATGCAAGGCATTGATGGTGGTAGCCTGTGTCTGCGGCTTCCTGGACATGATTACTAGGGGGTACTTGGACAAGGTACAATTCTTGGGGCATCTTGTGAAGGCAATCTGTGGTAAAGCCCAGTCTACTTCAGGGTTGTGTGCATGAAGCCAATCCATTCCTAGGATGATGTTGTGGTCCCCTAGTGTGGTAACATAGAGTTCTGATGTTTCTTCATGCTAGTTGTTATCCATGGTCTTGACACAGATCTTCTGGATTGTAGTATACTTGACTGATCCCCTCTTATTGAGTGTTCCATCCACAATCTTTACTGGAAGTGGGTTGACTAGTGTTCACAGGGTGAGGTTATTCTTGGTGGCAAAGTCTTGATCTGTGATTATCCCCTCTGTGCCGCTATCCAGCAAGGCACGTGCACTGATTTCTTGTCTAGTTATTTTTCCAACTAGAGTCACTCTGAGTGTAATAGGTGGTGATTGTCTATTTCATATAGTATCACCAGGTACAGGCTCAGAGTCTACTGTCTCTAGGAGAGAATACCTATTCTTAAAACTGGTCCTGGACAGAGGTAAAGCCCCAACTGACAGTGCAGCAGAGGGACACTTCAAAAATCCTCATTGACAGGGCAGGAATGAGGGCATGGAATCATGACTTGGGGACATGGGCTGTGGTACATGGCTGCTACCTGGGCCGGGTGCTCTTCAGCATGTTCTTCTTCAGCAAAATGATCCTCTTGGGTTACTGTGGCACAAGCTCTGAAGTCACTTCCTTGGTGTGGATTTGGACATCTATTTCCTGTCCCTTGATTAAACTGGCTTTGCTTGACATGGCAATCTTTAGCCCTATGACATGGTTTTCCACAGTAGAAGCAGAGCTTGTCCTTGAAGCATCTGTCCTTCTCTGCCTTTGATATTTTTCCTCCCAACAGGGGACGTGATGGTGCTGTGGTAACATTGACTTGGGCGTGATCTTCATCTGTAGTTCTGGAGCAGTTTCGTGGTCCTGAATTTCTGTTAAATGGGGTAGGGGTGCTGTACATGTGCCAGAGTTGATCAAACTCTCTTGCTTTCTCTGCTAGGTCTTCTAGCATGGTAGGCTGTGGTGATACACCCATTATCTTCTGGTGTAGTGCCATGGGAAGCACCTTTCTAAAGGCAAACATCTGGGTTTCTTCATTGGCTCCACTCCAGGAGGCAAAGGTCAACCAATCTTGGTACCATTCATTAAAGGGCCTTCTGCCCATCTTGGATGTGTACATGGTGTTGGTAGCTTCCAACTTTGAGTATGCTGGGACAAAGTGTTTCTTGAAACTGCCATGGAACTGTGGCCACATTCCAAAGTCGACAGGTTTGGCTGACAAGGCTCTCTTCTGTTTATCTTGAGCCCATTCTCTGGCAGATGTGCTGATTTTGAGGTGTGTTAGAGCAGCTGAAACCCTCTTTCCTTTGTCAGAGTACATGGATTCATTGAGGTAGTAGTAGTAGTTCTCTAGATTGTTCCAAAAGGCTTCTGCCTTTGCAGGGCTACCATCAAACGATTCTGGGGGGGATCCCAATAACTTGGTAGATACTGAACCAGACATGCTTGCTGGGGTACTTGATGTGCTGGGTGTACTGGGTTGACTTGGAGATGCAGTGCAACTGGATAAGGCTGGGGTACTTGGGTGCTGACTTGGTGTATGTGTAGCTGCATGAACTGGGGGTACTGCTGGTGGAAGTGGAAGTACTGTGGCTGAAGGTGTAGGCAGAAATGACTGTAACACCTGTGCTGGGGTTACTGGGAGCACACCTGGAACTGCTTGTGGTGTCTGTGGCTGGGATACTGTGGTAATAAGCACTTTGACCCTTCTGGTGACGCTTCCTAGGGGAGACCTCTTCTTGGTCACTTGATTCACTGCACGCTGATCTGGTGCCTGAAGGTGGTGTTCTAGGTGGTGACCAACTTTGTGCTTCTGCTTGGTTTTCCTGGGCTGAGGTTGCTTCCTCTTTGTAGATAGAAGGTTCATCTTCTGAATCAGAGAACTGAATGGGTTTCTTGTTCTTGTATTCCCCAATAATTCTTATTCCAGTTCCACTGGACATGCTTGGAGTGGTAATTTCCGATGAGGTTTGTGTAATCAAGATGTTGGACATGGGAGATGTGAGGGTGGACTTGGGCAAAGTCTTTGGTGGTTATTTCTTCAAGGGTGTCTAGGAATGTCCAAGGAAAGTGTCCATCCTTGATAAAAACTGGACTGTCAAGAAATTCACCTTGGATCCTTTTGTGGATTAGGTTGTAAGTTGTTTTGTAGATGCTGTCTGGATTGAGTGATTCTTCTTTGTTTGTAAGGTCTCTGGTTGAAGGAGTTTTGCTACCTTGACTCATTCACTAATGGCAGGGTAACCTGGTGACAGTCCAGCCATTGTTGTTCCAATGATAATGGATCTTATAGGCGGGTTGCAAGATGGCTTTGTCTGGTTGATTTTGCCTAACTTGACGATGGATCCAATGATATTCTTTGTAAATACCAAAGTGGGTGACTGTGGTGCTGCTCCCCCAAAGTTAGTTCTGGAAGTTGAGGATGCTTGACATGAAATCTCTGATATGCTCCAAGGGGTGGTTGACAACTAGGGTAACTCTGTTCTGGTTGTACTGCAACCTGCAGTGTTCTTTGAACACTTGGAGTTCTCTTGGTCTTCTGGTGGGTAGGTGCTCTGCAATATAGATGGATTCTGGATAATGACAGTGCAACTGTACAGCCTGTCCTGAGGTAATTAGCTTCTTCGCTACTTGGGGAGTGCTGTCTGGCAATGGGGTTTGTGGCTTGGTTGACTCTTGGGATGTCTGGGTTTGGGACAACTGGGATCTGGGAATGTGAAGCAAGGAGTTGCCTGGGGCCCACAGTACTGCACTAGGTAGAGTAGGTGGGGTATCTGGTCTGTATCCACAGTCACACACTTCCTTTATACACCAACACCTTCTAGGTCCATTCCAAAGGTTAGGTTCTCCCCAGCCATCAACAGACTCTGGTGGTATACTAGTGGGACTGCTTAGTGGCAGTGGACTTTTGACAAGAGGTGGGGGTGTTCGTGCTTCAGCAAACTTGAGGATTTCTGGGTCGTCAGGGGTGTCTGGAGGGAGGTGATAAACTTGAGGGTTGATGAGCCACCGTCTGGGTTTTCAAGGGTGGTTTCCCAGCTGGCAGAGCTCCACTTGTAAGTGAACTCTTTAACTTCAACTATGGCAAGGTGGAACTCTGTTCCTCTGGTGACAAGATGGATTTCTTGCCAGGTGACTTGGACTTGGTCATGGTTGAGGGGAAAGCACTCCAGATATCTGGTGTGCTCTTCTGCTCTGATGCATCGGATGAGTTCTTGTCTTTGGGGGGCAATGTGGATGAACCAAAAGTGGTCGTCTTTGGTCCACGGGAAGAGGGACTCAGCTGGGGAATTGTTAACAGTGGTGGTGTCGGATAGATGCTGATACAGGAGTTGTTCTTGGGTGGCTTCAGCAATTCTTGCTAAGTTTATGTTCTGAAAATCTTCGTAGTCCGACTGGTAAGTTACTTTACCAAAGGGCAAGAGGTCATGGAGTTTGTATATCAAGAATGGAGGGTCACTCCAACAGTCAATGATATCACACTGACTGGTGTCAAACAGGGATGTCTCAGGATAATAAGTCCTGAGTTGGCAAAGGCAGTGGGTTTCAAGGAAGGCTTGGGCACATCAGAGTCTTTTTCCTTCTTGGAGGCAGCTTGGGAACACTGACACTGGATACACAAACCCCAATGTATTGGCAAGAAAGTGACAACAGTTGTACTACCACGTACCAATTAAAGTAAATGGCTACAATGGGGTGTTATCACTGTATGTGGATATGAAATTGAAGGGGTCTGCAGGGATGCAGGGCATGAATCAATAGGATAATAAGTGAGGGTGGGTCCTCACTGAATCGTAAAAATGGTACCCTTGGTACACCACGTATATGTTTTCTTCAAAAAAACCCAGGTAACCATATGTGGTTACCACATGTCTGTCCAAGAAATTGTGCACCTCAAGAATGATAGGCATATATATGTATGCTTCTCAAATGAGGTGGTTCAGAGACCTGAACATGTCATGGATGCCATCCCAGAAACTGTACTTGATGGAACCGAGGGGGGGGTCATCACTGGGGAGGTCAAGGACTGCTTTACAGCAGATGTAGATGGGTTGGACTCTGAGGGTGATGGCAACATCACAATGGTGGGTGTAGATGGTCAGGAAGTGGGGGGATGTGAACCAGAAAGGAATGACACCAGTAAAAACAGGGGGGCTATTGCACAGAGCCTCTGCTGTGTGAATAGTGTGGATGGAGAACTGGTGGAACTCTGAGATTTGTTGCCACTCCTCTCCTCAAGGGGTGTGGACAGCAAGGTACTGGTGGGGGTGTTCACCAGTGACTTGGAGGCAGGATGGGGGATGGTTGACAGGGACAGGGGGGATGTTCTCTTGGCTCTCTTCTACTGGAACAGTGGATGCTTGATGCTGTTCTGAGTAGAAGGCTACACAAAGCTCTGCAGCTTCATAGTAAATGGGGGAGTCAGGGGTTGGTGGACAAGGAGGGGGCGTCAAGGAGTGAAGGGCCAGGGATGGAATATGGAAAATGGGGGATGATGCTGGATGAGGAAGTGAGGACACCGACCAAATTGATGGGGGTGTCCAGGGCAAGGGAACTGGGGACAGGTAACAAAGCTTGGGGGTTGGAGTCTGAGCTACTGGTCATGAGAGGGCAGGGGAACCTTGGGGGGAGGCAAGTCACTCAACAACTTGAGCAACCTCTGGTGGTGATGACAGAAGATATGGGGGAAATTGGAGGTTCTGCCCTAAAGGGGACAAGGGGAGATGAGGGGGAGACAACGCAGGAAGGGGGGGAGTCTGGGAGTGGAAGATGATGACAACAACAAGGGGGGGAATAATCAATATTATGGTAGGAACCTGAATCAGTGTCCCACGCTCCAAACTTGGAGTAATCATAGTCAGACACTGAGAAGGTTCATGATCAGAAAGCTAAGGCTGTCCAAGTGTGATGAGTGCTCACTGTTTAATCACAACAGCAAGGCTCAAGGTCACAAGGATCAGGATGGCTGATGTTGAACCAACAAGGATGTAGAACAAGGACAGAATACTATGGACCACAAGTAACCAGACAAGGATGTGGAACAACCTAATGGTAGGAAGCTGCACAGTAAACAGGAAGGTACAAGTGGGGATGTTGCAAGTGAACAGTCTGAGGGACTGTCTGTTACATTGCTCCAGCTTATATACCTGAATACATGGTCTGTGCATACTTTAGGGGAAGCCCAACTCTGATCCATGGGTAGGCTCATGGAATACTCTAGAAGGATTCTAAAGATAGCATGGAATGTCCTGGAAGGATTCTAAGTATATCATCCAATGGTATTAATCCTTGGTAAGCTCCACTCATCAGGTGATTGATCAACAAACAAGTCATGTGAGGTCATCTGACCTTTTGCTTGGTAATTCCCAGTTCCGGACCAGTCCTTTCTTGAATAGGAAGGTGAGGATTATCCAATCCTTTCACATGCATTGTCTTGGCTAGTTCCACTAGACTAATACTTCGTATTCCTGGATCTGCATGCTCGTTCCCTTGCACATTTCTGAGTTTCATGGGTTTGTCACGGGTTGAGGTATAAGCTTGTGACAAGAGGAACAATAGAGTAATGACAACAATGGTTGTCACAGAGAACAATAAGTAATAGTGAACAATGGGTCACTGTGAACAATGGTGAAGGAAAGACAACAGGACTGAGACAATAGTGTCCTAGGGTCTGAGTAAGTAACAATAGCATCTATCATGTGATATAAGGTCACGTGAGTAATGCACAGTAGAACAATAAGTAAATGGGGGCAAGGTCTAGATGGGCCTCCCATGTGAGTCACAAGACATACAGTTGACACGTCATATCAGTCACAAGATGTAAAGTGAACAAGAAACAAATAAGAGTGAAAATTTAAGTAAAAGCATATGTGTCATGACAAATGGGCCCAATGTTGCTTGAGAGAGAAGCTGCCGATGGTCTTGAATGTGCCCAATGTTTTTCATGTGAAAGTGCCAATGGCTTGAATAGACCCAGAGTTTCTCAAGAGAGAAGTTGCTGATGCTCTTGAATGGGTCCAGCATTACTTTTGAGAGAAGCTGCCAATGGACTTGAATGGGTCCAGTGTTTCTTTTGAGAAAAGTTGTTGATGAGCTTGAATGGGCCTGGTGTTGGTTAAGAGAGAAGCCGCCAAAGGGCTTGAATGGGCCCAGAGTTTCTCAAGAGACAAGCTGTTGATGGTCTTGAATGGTCCCAGCATTGCTTTTTAGAGAAGCTACTTATGGTCTTGAATGGGCCCAGTGTTGCTATAGGAGAAATTGCCGATGGTCTTGAATGGGCCAATTGTTTCTCAAGAGAGAAGCTGCTGATGGGCATGAATGTGCCCAGAGTTTCTCAAGAGGGAAGCTGCCATTGAGCTTGAATGGACCCAGTGTTGTTTTTGAGAGAAATTGTGGATGGGCTTGAATGGGCCCAGCCTTTATTTTGAGAGAATCTGCCAACAGAGTTGAATGGGCCCAATAATCCTTACAAGAGAAGCTGCTGATGGGTTTGAATGGGCCCAGTGTTGCTGCTGAGAGACACTGCCAATGGTCTTGAATGGGGTTGGTGTTTCTCCTCAAATATGTGTTCATTACCTTGGGCAGTCTTATTGTAATATTGAGAGCAATGTAGATGGTCTTGAATGGCACCAGAATTACTCCTGAAATTCCAAATGGTATAGCAGTGCCACTGGCTTGTATGTCACTATTTTGGCAGCTTTCCATATGGGCTCATCCATTATATACATCTGCTCTGACTTTCTGAGTCCAAGTTGGTATCAACAATGTATTAGGCATTCATTATAATGGGGCAATACATGCACTTCAGTAGCATAGTATGCCAATGACCCTAGCCCATCTCACTATTTTGGCAGCTCTATGTGTGGAGTGTTAAATAATATATGTATGCTTTTGGCTTCAATCCCTCAGAGAACCATTGTGACTGGTATAGCTGGCACAGAATGGTTTGTCTAACTGCTCCTGTAGAAAGAGATGATATCTTTAATGATCTCCTTACACCAGACTTTCTAGGAATTGAATATCATATCCTCTAAGATCACCACTCAAGGGAATGATTCAACCAAAGACCTAGCAAGTGCAAAGAAATCCTGGGGCAGCATGTTATGATTTGGCAGGTACTAGGCTGAGTAAGCATGATGATGAGTTGCTCACAATGCTTACTGATGAAGGGCTATGGGATTACTGATACCTACTGTATGATGACTGATGCATTAGCGGACAAGTACAAGCAAATAGTAGTAGTGGTGCAATAGCTGACGAAGGTGTGCACACCTCAGGATAGTCATAAGCGTGCTGCCAACTGATGTGGTTGGCAGCTTGACCTTTTTGTGACTCTTGTGGGATCAAGCAGGCTCTTTCTCTCTTCCATTTGCAACTGCTATGGGGTGTCTCTGTGTTGAGCACTCCCTTGTGTCACATCTTAGGGAAGCACCTTTAAGTGTCTTCAGGAACTCCATTTACATCAGCTTCAGCAACTACCCACCACCTCCACTTACATCAGCCAAACACATCCCTCAGCTCACATAAGCCTTGGCAGCTCAATTAGGAAAGTCAGCAGATACATCAGCAGCTGCCCACATTTGGACACAAAACTCGGCAGCCTCATTTTGGCACCTCATCTTGGCAGCCTCACCATCACATCTCAAAGCTCAAGTTGAGCTCACACATAGCCTGTGCATTTCACAGTGGCTCCTCTTATAAAATCATCAAGTCACTGAATGACTTGACTGTCATGTGATATATTTGTTTCCATTCAGCTGGACCACTCTAACTGTGCCTCCACAATGTAGCCATACTTTGCTTTGGGAAGCTTCTGATAACATATGCCCATCAAGGAATCCAGACAGACTTCTGAAGGTATGTAGTTATCATAGATTATCAGTCAACATTGGCAGCTTAAAATGGAGATATCTAGAACTGTCCACATGATGTAGTGTCGGAACAGACTCATGTACATAAATCTGCATCAATCACCACCATCAATTGGCAGCCTCCCTATAAATTGCATCCCATTCACACATATTAACTTCTGTCCACTTATCATGTCATCTCAAACTGAAAGAAGAGCTTCAATTTTTGATGCTGCACTCACTTGCATTGGCAACAGAATATCTATTATTCTGCTCCAGGCAGGTGAAAAAGACAAAACCTACATTGCCAGCTTACACAATGAAGTGGTACATATTGTCACTCCTCCTGTGTCATCTCTTGTAATCCCCAACTGTGTCTTAGCTTGCAGCTGTCTGGATCCTTGGTCTGACATCTGGTGGCAGCTCTGCTGTCCCAGAGTCTGTCAGGGTTGCCTTCTGCAGTTTTTCAAACATCAGGGACCCAGGCAGCTATACAGATCCCAGTGGAAGCCAGCTGCCACAAGGCAGGGTCCAACCCTCAGACTCTCTGCAATTTCATTTCATGGAGTGGTGTAAAATAGAAGGGTCTCAAGAACATGGGGAAACCATTTGATGTCCATGATGTTGTAGCAGGGTTGTTGCATGCTGTGGAGATGGTATGTAACTTGGATCAATTACAATTCCTCTAATTAATCAGGAGACAGCAGGAGGCCAGTGCACAACTTCATGATAATATAATAAATAAGTTGGAAGAAGTGCAGGAGAAAGTGATTACTCTTGAGAGTGATGCCAAGGGAATCAATGAAATGCTCCAAACTGGCTGTGAGGGTGTAGAGAAAGTATTTCATTGTCTGGAGGCAAAAGAGAAGAAGGCCTATTGTCAGGATCATTGAATGGTGCCCTAAGTAATAGAATTTACAGGCTCAAATAGTTAGAGATCTTCTTCTTCACTCTCAAGTAGGGACTGTACCCAAACTACCTCATCTTGTATATGTTGAAGAAGTGCTTCCATTTTTTCCTTCCTTCTCAACTCATGGCATTGAAGCCATTGGACCCTCTCTCTGGCAATTGAAAGCCATTTGGCTAAAGCACCCTTGGGAAGATCCTAAGTTGGGTTAGCTAAGGCAGATCAGATAACCCCATGAGCTACCTTCTCCCTGAGCTTTCTCATGCCAATATAATTCCCTGCATGTCAACAATTATGCAAGGTCTTGAAATGGGAAGGTCAGCAGCTGATGTATCCTGTGGAGGATATCTCCTTCTCAAAGTAGCCTTGATATCTTGTGCACCTTTTGTTCCTGTTTTTGAGGAAGAGGAAGGCAAGGATGATGGCATGGAGGATGAGGGAGCCCAGCCAGAGGACGATCAGGAGGGTGATGACATAGGTGGAATGTGAGACAATGCCATTGCTGACAATGACAATGGCATGGCTTGGGTGGACTTGTTCATCCCCAACACTTGAAGCAGCAGAGGACAACAGACTGAGACATTTGTTTTGAAGACATACAATGTAGGCTTTTGTTTGTAGGTTGTTGTGTTCATTGGACTGACATTCTGCAAGGCCTGGCTTCCTGGCACACTTTGCAAAGGGATTATGTGAGACTCCATCATCAACACCAACCACATGATCCAATACCCCAAGTATGTGGCCATGCATTGCCTGTTCACCAAGCTAGGGAGGGAGAAGGAGAGTGATGAGTATTTATCAGGGGTTGGTTTAATGTTCCATGCACATTAGTGTAGCTAGATTTATGAGTGTCCCTCCCAGCAATCCCTCAAGAAGATCATGACAATGCTGGGGTGAATTCAGTGGTGGCAGCAAGACTCTGACCCTAGTCTTGTTCAGAGCCATCCTGCAAGCAATCCATGCTGCCAAGACTACATCAAGTCTGTTATGGTTGAGGAATGTCACCTGCAGATCCAGTGAGTGGCTCACATACTCACAGCCTTGCACATTAGATGTGCCAACTTTGACATGATGAAGGGTACACTCCTCAAGTATGAGCTTCACCTGGAGCAGTTTACTGAGGTAACAATGATGATCTTCAACATGGAACAAGGTAAGTCATTCCCTGTTGCCTGTATGCCTCCATCTGACCATCTGCACCTGAGTTCTGTCAATTGTCAAATCCCTCTTCTCCTAGAACTGGCAGTCTGCAATGCTCAACCATGGGGATGAGCTTGTGAACCTGCCACTGGGTTTACTCCAGCCATACATGATTCACATCCCTGACTTCAATCACTCAAATGGGTGGCCTGTAGGGATGAACTGGCATGTTTTGGGACACAAATACAGCAAATGCCAGTGTCTGTAATATTTCTCTGAGTCCTGGCCTGTTTCCCTTAAGCTGACTGTCATTTGGTTTAGAAAAATGAGCTGACATACAACTTTGTGGTGCAGCATCATAACACTCTCTGTTGTTCAATGGGTGCCCTTGCAACCATGCTCCACTTCATGTTTGACCAGGGGGGCTTGTGGACAAGACCCCTGGCTGGGCATGGGCCAATGTGTCATCATGGTGAGGGGGTGAGTGCAGACTCATCAGGTTGATATCCATTCATGTGCTCATGAATGTCTCATTCCTCAGGTCCATCTCATGTTTGGCTGGGCAGTTGACAAGCTCATGTCAGGAACTGGCCTGTTCAGATGTACAAGGCCTTTCTTGATGCCACTTCTGTAAGCAGCAGCAAGAAGGCCCACCTGGCAAGGTGAGATGTGTCAACCATCATGGAAGATATGGGGTTTGCATCAGCACCTCTGGTCTCTGTCTGGTGTTGCTCAGTGCCAGTTAACAGGGTCTCTGCAGACCACATTGATGCAGTAGGGTGTTGGGTAGGAAATGTACATTATGAAGTGTATGGCAGCATGATCCCAAAACCAGTGAGCTGTGTGATGGATCACTGAGTCATTGTTGAAACTTCTTTGTGTTCAGGCCATCACTGTTTTGGCTGGTTTCTATGTTGGTGAGACATACAGGGTACCATGGACAGAAGTTCCAGTTCCTGGCACATTGATAAAGAGGGTCTTCCCCTTTGTGGAAGAAACTGTTGCTGCTCTCAGAGCTGAAGGTTGTTGAAATTAAGGCACAATCAACTTTCTGAAACTCCTTCAAGAGTTGCAGCCCTTCTTCTGGCAGGTCTGTTAATGCCAACTTCTTCATGTGCTCTGTTCTTAAGTTCTTAACTCATCCTTCCTTAGGTGATGGCTGCAATGGTAACAGTAGGCCCTTGAGAGTGATTTAAATAATAAAGAATGAGTTATGAGTGCACACTCCAAAGGATGAGTGTACAAAAGTGGGAGCAATACAATGCAGATACATTTAGGGGCTTGCTCAAAGAGCTCCTTTTATCTACTCATACAAGTACTATACATTTTCTGGACTGTTTTTGTGTAAACATAAGTAAAGTAAACAATTGGAATACTATAGTAAGTAATTGGAGTCAGAGCACTTGATACAGCAATGTATAGTACAGAGACATACCTATACACACAATGACAACACATAGTCATACAAGACAATATACAAATAATACTCACATATAACATACACAGACAAATGGCCATACAAAACACATACCACGTGGAACCATTACTTCACCATGCAATCCATGCACAATTTCCAAAGTCAGGCATAATCAGGTGTATAGAGGTTGTCCATAACCTTGAGGCTCAGCAATTTTTCAGCCAGAGGCCAGATATGGTTCATACAGCAGATGAGATTTGTGATGCTGATGTTCAAATCAGCATGACATTCCATGAGGCAGAGACTTGGAATGCCTTCCTTGCCCTTTCTGCATGCCTCAAGCACATGGAGTCCATGACAAGTGCCAGTCAGGAGCACCTGTCAGTCATCAGTCAATGCACTGAACAGTTTTCACCTTCAAAATGTAGAGTGAAAGATCAGCACCTGCAGGCTACAGCACATGTCCCTCATCCCCCAACTCATTTTATTTCACATGGCTCATTTCCTATCTCAGCATCTTCAGCACACCCTGTGCAGTTTGCATTACCACCTTCAGCACCAACTGGCCAAATGCCAGTCCTTGGAGAAGGCACTGTCACTGTAAGCCCACTGCAACAATTGGTTTTCCACTGTTCCTCCTGCTTCACTGCCCACTCCACTGTCATCACCCTCTCCTGGAACATCAGCTTAAAGTTCCACCATCATAGCATCCCCTCCTCACATGCTCACATCCATCTGTAACCCACAGATCATGCACAGCCAGGTTTCTTAACTTCTGACTCCTTACATTGTCACCTGCACAGAGGGACAAAGTATTTGTATCCTTCCCCTGATTCCCTGTGTTTCTGGTCAAGGTCAAGCTGAGAGCAGCTGTGATCTTATCTTACCTCCACTGGAGGCCTTTTCAGCTCCCAATACACCACTGCCACCTGCCTACCCCCCTTTTTGCACTCCCAACTGTCTATGGAACAGTGTTCTCTCTCATTGGTTCAGCAGCCACTTCTTTTGTGGCCTCGTTATGCACCAAAAAATCTGAATGAGTATCCTGATATCAAGTCACTGTGGCAGGTACATGATGAGGGTATGTTTGTTGAGGGTGTGGGCTGCACACCACCACTGAGACTCATTGATGAAAAGTGGAGAAGCTGTCCAGGGCAGTGAACAAGGTGGTGCCCACAAAGGGACCAATTGGTGAGTGCCTCACATGTGCTGTGAAGTAGACACTAAACTGAGAGCACAATTCTCTAGGCCAGAACCAAATGGGCAAATTTCCATTTTTTTTTTTTTTTGTATAACAAGGATCAGTGCCCACAAGGCTGCAGGACATACAATTGATCAGACACTTGCTTTTTTTGAACGTGAGAGGGGGGTGAGGTCAGTGAATCAGTTTCACAAGGCATGACAGGAAGCAAAGCCACAAAACAGAGCAAGTAATAGGGTTGCCACAGTTCAGTCCAGTCTGGTTTGGAGAGCTTTTTTCCAAACCCTGAACCTGAACTGGGTCCAGTTCAGGCCCTCAGGCTAAACCCCAAACCTTGTTGGGGTCTGGTCCAGTTCAGGTCCACTTTGGGTTTTGTCACCACCTAAACCTGGTCCAAATCCAAACCTGAACCGCAAATTTAGAGCCATAAAAGGAAATTTTGATTACATAATCTAGCTGAACTCACCTAGTAACATATCTGTGCACTGCAAAAAGTGTCATTGATGCATTTGTGGTATAACTGAAAAAACAATATGTATTGGTTCTGTTCTGTAGCTATTTACAGGGCTACCTTTGTGGTAACTGGTGCTAATGTAAGCTCAGAGACTCAGGTTGAGCACAATGGGTTCAACCAATGTGCCTGATCATTGTCACAGTGATGCAGTGACATAGTTGATAACATGGTGAAACATTTGAGGGTTAGTGTGGAAGATTGGGGTTGATAATTGTTAGAGTGTTGGGAAGAGGGTAGAGAGTGCAATGAGCAAGGCCAGTAAAGGGAGGAGAGTGGCAAGAGAGACAGGAACAAAGAGATGCAACTTCAATTACAAAATGCCCTCAAACCTAGTATCACTAAATACATTACTCATATAGCACTGCTGGACATAATTGTTGCTGCTGGTGTGGTGTATTGGGTATACTCATTGAACATGACTTTTTTGGGCAGTGGGCAAGGGTTCAATTCCTGACCTTGCCTTTTTATTCTCATTAATCTACTGTACCAATCACATTCTGCATAGCTTAGTGAGAAGCCACATGGTGACCAGATGGCTGACAACCACCACTTCTCTCCACCTCCACACACAATCCTGGCTGCAACAAAGCAAACTTGACCCCACTGCAAAACCTATTCCAGCAATAACACAATAACACAGTGACAATGTGACAACAATTACAAACTCCAACAAGATGTGATGCAACATGGCAACCAATGGCGACAACAACAACATGATGATACAATATGGTGACCAACAACAACAATGCAATATGACATGGCAGCTGACAATGAAGACAACAATGACAACATGATGTTGGTTGAAAACACTGACATTGGCCAGGACAATTATGACAGCAACAGCAATGATGGGCAGAGGTGGAGGGCAGAAGGATTTACTGTAGATAGAACACCAATCTATTCATGTCTACATACTACAGTAGAATAGCAAAATTCTGGAAACTCAAACTCAAATCAAGACTCAAATATGAGTATGCTACTCTATTTTTTTTCTCCTTAAATGTGATGCTGAAAGCATCCCCCTATTGTTATTGATATGCACATTACCCCATTTCAGTAACATCAAATTACATGATGTGGGAAGCATTGCCTTCAGGACATAATTCTATTGATGCTAGTTGTGTATTATTGGTTCAGTATGTGCCTTGACAATGCAACATCTCCCTACCCCACCCACCACTTCACCTTTATTGCCCTATCCCCTCACTGCTACTCACACTCTTGCTGACACCCCACTGAGTCATTGTGTGTGAGTGTTCTATTTAGTAATGCATGCTTTTGACACATCACCATATCACCTTGCACATACCCACATGCATACTTTTAACACATTCATTGGTCTCATCCCCTTCTCTCCTCTCCTCCCTCTTTCTCTATTGATTCAACCCAACAGTTGGACCATTTATAGTTATTCTCTCTCAGAGTCTCTCTACTGTATTCATCTTCTCCCTTGCTCTCTCCCTTGCTCTCACCTTCACCCTCACCCCTCCTGCCTTCACCCTCTCTCCCACTCCCTCCCTCTCCCACTCCCTCCCACTCCCACTCCCTCCCACTCCCACTCCCTCCCACTCCCACTCCCTCCCACTCCCACTCCCTCCCACTCCCACTCCCTCCCACTTCCTCTCCCACCCTCTCCCACTCCCACCCTCTCTCACTCCCACCCTCTCCTGTTCTCTCCTTCTCATGCTCTCTCCCTTCCTTCCTTATCCCATCTGCACTTGTAGCCATGGTTTTCCCTGTATTTGAACACTCACATCTTTCTAAATACATCCTTTCCTGCCTGTTTGACCTTCCCACATGCCCAGTTGCAGTTAATGTGTGCACCTGTCATCTGCCATCTCGGTTGCGACCTTCTCACCCCCTTCCCCCTGCATGTCTGCCTCAACCTGGCCTCACCTTACATTTTACTCCCTCCCTGTCACGAACCTATACCTCGGCCTGTGACAAACCCATGAACCTCAAGAGTGTGCAAGGGAGCGTGCACACAAAACCTGGGAAGCAGAGTATTGGCCTAGTAGGACTAGCCAAGATGATGCATGTGAAAGGATTGGATAATCCTCACCTTCCTATTCAAGAAAGGTCTGGTCCAGAACTGGGACTTACCAAGCAAAAGATGACCTAACTAGTCATCTGATGAGCAGAGCTTATCAGAGACTTGCTATTGGAGGATATATTTGGAACCCCTTCTGGCATGTTCCACTACCCACCTGATAAGTGGAGCTTAACAGGGATTAATGCCATTGGATAGTATACTTAGACCCTTTCTGGAACATTCTATGGCCCCACCTGTGGATCAGAGTAGGGCCTCCCCTAAAGTACGCACAGACCATGTATTTGGGTATATAAGCTAGTGCAATACAATGGACAGTCCCTCAGACTGTCCATTTGTGACATCTCCACTTGTACCACTCTTGTTCACTGTGCAGTTTCCCACCATTGGGTTGTTCCACATCCTTGTCCTGCCTGCTACTTGTGGTCCATTGTTCCCTATCCCTGTTCTATTACCTTGTTGGTTCGATGTCAGCCACCCTGTTCCTTGTGATCACCAGCCTCACTGTTGTGTATAAACAGTGAGCACTCATCACACTCCCCCCCCTTTCTGCATCCCTTCCACACTTGTAGCTATGGTTTCACTTGTATTCTCACACTCATATATTCTTAAATACATCTTTGCTTGCCCATCTGATCTTCCCACACATGGCCATTTGTGTTTGCATGAATGCATGACATTGCTTGCTCATGGTAGCCACCTCAACTGCCACTAACCATGCCTTTAGTGAAAAGGTCTAGCTGCATGGCTCAATGCTATGTGTCTGTGCACACAAGCCTTCATTTGCACTCACCCCCACCCCTGCAAGTGTCCCTGCAAACACCAACATGAAGGGCAACCTTTGTGTCCTCACATGGCCTTGGGCCCTCAAAGGGGTGACTTTTGTGCCCTTGTGTGGCCTGGCTCAACATTGCATCCATTTGTACATATGAGCCATCTTTGCTCATGCTTGCAACACCCTCACAAATGCCAACATGAGTGGTGATGTTCATGTCCTCACACAGCCTTGAAATGGCAGGTGTATGGGCACTGAGGCCAAGTGCTGATGAGCTGTTGCCTTGCCATCATGTGGCTCTGTGCATGCAGGTCTGTGGGCATGCAAGGGGTCCCTCAAGCACACCATTGTATGCCATCATGGAGGGGTAGAGTCAGATAATGGCTGACTTGTAAACATGTTGCAACACACCATGATTGGCTGCAACAGCTGACCTTGAGAGCAACACAGGAAGGGCATTGGGTATTGGGAGCTACCCTTGAGGGGTCAAACAACCAATGGCTCTTTAACCTAGTGGGGGAGGGGGTTCAAGCCAGTCAGGGGTGTGATGTCAGGCACTTGTGAAGAAGAGGCATGGCAACAGACATCAAGTAAGGTGAAGCAAAGCAAAGTCTTGTGACTGTGACCATGGTGAAGTTGGGCAAGGTTGACCAAGTAGAGAGGGGTTGAGCTGGTCATGGGTGTGACATTGTGCACTTGCAAAGTTGAGGCATCCCAACTGAAGTCAAGTGAGGCAATCCAAAGACTTGGGAGCCCCTGTGCCTCTCACACACCCCACACTCTCAGAAAGTGTGAATTGAAGTCTGAATCAAGCATGACAATGTGACAGGGAATCATGAATCTGGTTATGGAAAGTCACAGATTCATGCTGGGCAGAGTTCCAAGTAAGTGCATGATTCACACAAGTTTGACTAAGACCTTTAAGATTTATCCTACCAAAAATGAGGCCACAGGGCCACTTCTTTCCTTACCTGGTAACTGACTTCCCTTCCCATGTGATTGCTGCAGATTGCTGTGGGTTGCACCATCTATTTGTTCCATACAAACATCACTGTATCCATATAAGCCTGACTCTTATGTAGCATGTACTTTAGACTTGACTACTTTACCACAATAGAGTTTGTATTCCCTTCACTGGGGATACTCATACTTGTTTGAATTTGTATCTCAGAATTCACTCTCACATCAAGTGTGGTGTCACACTTCAATACTTTTTATCCACTTAACCCTTGCCCATTAAAGGCACTCCTTCCTATCCAAAGACACCCCAAACCAGACTCACACACATTGTGCTGAATGTCCCCACTGTGATGTTACATTAAGTCAAGTCTCTCAACTGTGGCTTCCACAAGCAAACAAGGAAGCAGAAGCAAAACTGAATTTGGACCAGAATATATCTATTGAAGAGCAGACAACAATCTTCCAGATAATGTCAAGGGAGCAGCTGTCTTGAAAAGCCTTCAAGATGAAGAAGGATATTATGTCAGGGATAAAACAGATTATGTACCCATTGAATACCTCAATGACAAATGACTTTGGGTTACTATTGCTTTTAGCCAAGAATGCAAAGAGTGATTCTCTGTAAAACCAGCACCCCTTGAATACAGCCTAGGACCAAACTGAGACAGTTCATGAAGAGTACTACTCTGTTATCAAAGGTATTGATTGTCATGGGTTGAGAAAACCCACACAGGCTGTGGGTAGGGGTAGCATGGATATGGATATGGGTATCATTTTTCCCACCCAGAGAAAACCTGTATTTGGACAGGTGGTTACAGGGGTTTTTAAGGGTACTAGCATTGCAGGAGGACCCTTTGGGCCCTCTCAAAAACACTTCAAACTTATGAATCATTGTCAAATTTTGAGTCATTTTCTATCAGACAACAGAGAAAGTGTATTTGTACATCAGGAGAAAGGTGAGATTCAATTAGAAACAGTCAACCAAATGGAATGGTAGTAAGATTAGGGGAGGAGGAATGAAGTGTAGTACAGGTTGGAGAAAGAGAGTTCCAAATGAAAGGTGCTGTTCACAAAAAAACACCAACAGTTTCCGGAAGGTAACAAGAGTCAGGGCAATGTGGAGAGAGCCAAAAGAGTAGCACAATATTGCAGCAGCCAAGGAGGGGGCAAAGCAAGGCCATTACATGGCAGCAGGAGACACTGGAGCAGGGGTGTGGGGGGGCAACAGTGAGAGGGGTGAAACTTTCACATATATATATCAGCTGTTGCAACTTATATACAAGCAGCTGATTTGTCAGTTTCCACACCCCTGCCTGTCTATTATTATATTGATTCTAAACCACCTTTCAGAACATGTATTCACAACACCAATAATGAGTCCCCAGTTCTATCCTAAAAAACCTTGCACAGTATTACTCTGCTTGCTACTGATCTTCTGAAATGTAGCCTTTATGGCATGCAGGGTGACTTTCTCTAATTGAGTTCTCAAATCCAATGACCTCAATGGTGTGATTATCATGCAATGACTCTAGCTAGTCAGAGTAGTATGGTGGAAACCCAATGACATATGTGACATTGGAAAACACTGAGTCAGACAGAGACAAATATGAGTCAAGTTTATATGAGAGCTTTTAGAGACAGGTACAAAGATGTAAATGAAAGAAGGGTAAAGTGGGGTGAGTATTCTATGTGTCATATGGGTGCTTATATAGAGATATCATCAATGGAGCATGTTTTGAGGCAAACATTTGTGGTGACTGATAGAACATGATATAGCATGATCATGTGTGATCATGCAAGAGTGTGCTTGCATGTGGCACTTAAAATGTGGAAGCACTGCTGCAATGCCCTTGTCACCTCACCTGTGCAGAGGCCCATGTTGGGCTTTGATGACAATGCATGGATGAATTGGCCAAGCTCAACCAAACCTGTTGTGCAGACACCACCTATCCCAGAGCATGCACCATTCATGCCTGCCCCTCTCACCTGCCCACTCCCACCTTTGCCATCACTGGCTCAGATCAGCTCCAAAAGTTCAACACCAATGTTGGTGCCCCACATGGCACATAATCACACCTGCATCCAGTGCAGTCAATAATTGTACATAGCACTAGTACCAGATAGTGAATCTAATGATTTTCAAAGTTATACCCCAAAAGCATGTATTTTGTGGTACACTCCATGGAAACTCTGCTCAAATTCTTTGATTATGTAATCAGACACCTACTAATATCTGCTTTTGTGTTCAGTTCACATCCAGCCTCCCCTTGAGCCCACTTGGACCAAATAGAACTGAACCAAAAGTTCAGTTTAAGGTTGAGGCAAAACTGAACTAAGGGTCCAGTTCAGGGTTCAACAAATATAGCTAAGAACCAGACTAACTGAATTTGACCATCACTATTGAGGTGAGTGCTGCTGTCCTCCTTCAGTCTAAAATTTACATTTCCTAACTTCTCTGAAGCTACCTTGGCCTTGCATTTCTCATCTACAGGCCAGAGGTCTCTATCCTCCTCCTCTGCTATCACCCTCCGAGGACCATCAGGCCACCCTCCCCTACTGCTTTCTATGGCAGGATGTGCAGGAAACTTCTGGGAGTGTGCATCCTCATCTGTTCCTTGCATCTAATTATGAGCTGATGTCTACAAGGTTCAATCTTATTTACACAAGTGCGACATTGGGCCATGATGTTGTCCATTTTCTGACTGAGATGAATCTGGCAGGACTCTGGCAAGGAAAAACACTTATAATGTGTGGACATGCCATCATGACTCAGGGCAGTTGACATCATCGGAGATGGCTGTCAGGGTCATAAGCATTGCAATTTACCACTAGCCTATAATGATGCTACAATGGACTCTGACTTCAAACCTGAGCAGGTACAGGTGATGTTGTGGTTGCTGTGACTCCACAATTTTGAACAACAATAGCATTGTGCGATTGTGATGATATGGGCACTTGGGTGTTGTAGGCATGACAAAGACCTGAACCTTAGCTGCCCTAGGAATATGTAACAATGGGACCTTGATGTTATTTGTTGTGTTACTCATTCTTTTATCTGTTTGTGCCTGCACAATGCTCCAAGTTGAGTTTCCTTAATTAGTAGTAGTCAGGTTGGCATATCATGCAGAGGACAGAAAAAGTACCCTTAGTCTTATATCCTCCTCTGCAGTTCCCTTGTGTCCTCTGTGATTCAAGGGTCCCTTATAGGTCACATTTTGATAGGGATTGACAGGGGTAACCCCTGGCTAAAATCTCACTACTGTACGGAGGTGAATCCATGTGAGTGTGATGACAGAGATGGATCCTGTGAAGGTGAGGATGAGACTTAGGTCAAGCCAGGAAAAGGAGAAAAGTGGCAAGGCTAAGAAAAATAGAGCAGGTGGAAGCAATGGTGGAAGCGTGACAGGGAAAGAGGCTATGTCAGCCAAAGATGAGGCAAAAGCTAATGAGCGGTATGAGACAAGAGCTACAACTGAGGCAAAAGAGGCAGTGTCATTAGTGGCAATGGCAAAGGAGAGGGCAATGGCAATGGCTAAGACGATAGTGAAGGCAAAAGGGCAGTGGTGACAGCGAAGGCAATGTTGATGGTGAAAGGCAAGCTTAGGTTGGTGAAGGCAGCAAGGGCGAATTGTTGAAGATTAGAAGCATTTAGAGCAGATGAATTTGGAGGAGGAAAACAAGACACAATACATTCCATCAGAACCGTGGATTTATATACATTCAATCCATATAAAAAGGTATTCCTGAGTAAGTAGTGAGTATAGTGAGGGCAACGAAAGGGGAGGCAGAAGGAGTATGAAAGAAAGAGCAACTGGGGGAGAGACAGTGGGCAAGTACCAATGATAGAAACAAAGGGAGATGGGCACAGACACAAGTTGAACTAGCAAAATCTAAGTAAAATGGATGGAGTGAAAGTAATTGAGAAGAGTCAAGAATGCGAACAATGGAAAATGGAAAACTATGATGCACAACAATATGGAAATCTCTCCATGTTCTCCACAAGTCCTTCAATGGGTGCAGGATGGGTGCAGTGATCCAGGCTGAGAAGAGCAACAACCGGCAAGTGGCATAGGATCCGACTGGTGGGCTAGGTAGGACAAGGATGTGGCGAATGAGAATGATGAAGGGTCTTGACAGGATGAAAGAGAAAATTGTCAAATGGCAACTGATGGGCGATGCGATGAAAGGCGAGCTTGAGAGAGGCTTTCATCAGAATGGCAACATCTGTGCCTAGAGTCTAGACATGGTCTGACAACCATGGAAGAGAGGGCCACAGGGGTGAAATTGACCAAGACAAAGAGTGGTGTAGTGTAGAGGATGTTATTAACAAGTTTTAGCATATGAGGAGGAGAGGTGATTGGTGAAAATGAGGTGTAATCTGGAGGTGGAGAGTAGATTTGGCAAGGGCTGGTGGCTGAAGGACCAAGTAGCTGAGTATGGTCAGTCAAAATGGGCGAAATGGGTGATTTTGGGTCCAGAGCTCAACCTATCCTTACACTACCCTTACCATTACCCCCAAAACCCCTACCTGCATGGGTGGGTACAGGTTTTGGACAGGTAGGGGTAAGGGGTATGATGGGTCCTGGGGGTAAGAAATACCCCCCAGGTATGAGGGAGGGGTACACACTCATTGATGTATTCGAATAGGTACTTACTACTTGTAATTCTACCAAATCACATGCAAGTAGGACTACAACTAATACTACTCTGCCCTGCCACAGTTCCACTGCTGCCTGTCATTGCCATTGCCACTATCGTAGTCATGTGGTCCATTATCACAATTGTAGTTGTGGCACATGGCCCACCATTGTGGTCGTAGTTGTGGCATGTGGCCCATCATGGTGGTCATAGTCATGGCCATGTGGCTCATTGTTGCGGTCATCACGGTCATTGTTCAGATTGGGATTGTCACGAATCTTATGATCTTCTGAATTGTTGCAGTTGTCGCCGTTGCAGTGGTTGTTTACTGAGTTGACAAGTTGTGGCCATAGTAGTCATGATTGCTGCTGTAGTCATGATTTTTGGAGTCATCACGCATCACGGTTCTTTGTAGTCATTGCATTGCAGTAGATCTTGGTGCTGTGCCATGCAAATGGGGGAGTTGCCTGCATCACGGACCATGCCAAATGTGTGGCTGCAGCACAAAAAAGAGTGAGTGGGGGGAATTGAACCCATGGCACAAAAAGTTCACATGACGATAAGTAACCCATTACACCAAAGTTGCTTCAACATTCTCTTTCAACAATTCTATATAGGTATTACCTGTTGGCACCAAAACTTAATCAAAATTAATTTGTGTTTTTTCTTGTTGGCTCCCTTGCACTCTGCATGGCAACACATTGACCACTAGCCTGTCATGAGCTTTACATACTAGCCACTGTAGTTAGCCTTGTAGATAATTATAGAATAGTACAAATACATGATTTTATCACTTCTACTACAAAAGTGTTAACAACACCTTTTGCGGTGCACAATGGGGTAACCTATGCGAGTTCAAAATGATTACTAATCCAGTATAAGCATACAAGTACAGGATGCAAGATAGGATGCAAGACAGGATGAGATGAATGTACATTGAGACATACTACCCTTACTGTACCTTACTCCCCAGAAGGGTATCACTTACCCTCCACAGGGGTAGGGGTACATCAAGGGTAACAACTCCTGTACCCTTACCCCTACCCTCCAGAACCCTTGACCAATACCCCAGGGGTTTCCATACCCCCTGGTAATCACTACATTTTCACAGTTTCCAATGAGCCATTATCATCTGAGAGCTGATAGTCAGCTATCAAATGTGGCAAAAGTAATGGGGTAAGTTGTGTGTACTTTATGTTCTTATCCACTAAACTCTCTCATTCTTAGTCAGTCTGTTGATCAAGTTGCATCTTCAAATTCTGTGATGGCTGTGGTAACTAAGTCACTTTCCCTTTTTTATCTGCATTCTCAAGCCATCTGACATTTGTTTCATGGATATGCCACCAACAGTGATACCTCATGATTACTCACTCAATCACAGCTTTCCTCCAACCACACACATCTTCTCCATCCATGCCCTTGTTGCTTGTGCCTGTTATTTGTTGTGCCTTTCATTCTCTTGTCTGTTTGTGTCTGTTCAATGCTCCAAGTCGAGTTTCCTTAATTAGTAGTAGCTTAGTCAGGTTGTTATATCCTGCAGAGGATGGAAAAAGTACCCTAAGGGCCTGTTCAGTGCACGCATTGCTGCACAGCAACCCTATCAAATATATTTTCTCTGTCTCATTTTGCCATGTTGAGAAAATTTGCTGTTTGGTGCACATTTCTGCAAAAGCATGCGACAAAATTTCTTGCAGCAGCCCTGCCAACAAAAGAAACGACTTTTTGTCGTTCCTTTTTCCACTTTCTCTGTCTTGCCCTCTGTTGCAAGGGTGACTGTGACTATGTGTGATGTATTTGTAAGACACGTGATGTACATCGTCACTCTTGCAGGGATATGTGTGCCATCCAAAGCACCAATACAGTCCTTGAAGTGATGCAATAGATTGGACTGTGTGATATTGGTGGAAATTGGTGTATCTGCAGTAGGCAATATGATGAAGCTCCCATATATCTCTTCAGATGTCAGGATGTGTACGAGGCAATGATTTGACCTATTAGACAGTGAGACACAGGTATATGCAAGGCAAATTATCACTCACTTGGCAATGATATCCCCACTTCTCTGTTAGCGCTCCTGCAGTGCATGATTACACTCTGTGCATAATGAAGGAATGTTGCCAGCTGTTCTGAGGCAGAGACAGGTCACGTTCCTGACAGAGATCCATCCCGCTCGAGCACTTGCAGTAGCCTCTTGAAGACAAACTGACGCATGCTGAGCTTGTTGAAAAATTGTGCACTATGCCCAGCCAGAAGTTCGTCGATCCACTGCTGCCCAGAGAGTCTTGAGGTGTGTTGTGGAGTCTTGTCAAAGCGAGAGGTGTACACATGTGTGGCACTGGCACTTGCTGCCGCAAGCACAATCATACAAGCAATTTTATGGTGTTCATTAAGACAATAGAGATCCTCAGCAGGCATGGTTGGGGCCCAAGTTCAAGGGATCGTGAGGAGGGGCAATGGCTTGTGCTGTACTCAAATCTCGAAGATAATCACACAGGTCATGCAATGTGACACTTTGTCCTCATGCAATCAGCCCGAGAAAATCACATTTTTCATTAGATAACAGATGCGTTCGGGGAAAAAAGTACAAGATTTTTATGTCGCAGATTGCCACATTCTCCTGGGTGGGAGAATGTGGCAATCTGCGACAAAGTGCAACAGGTTTCTGTGCACCGAACAGGCTCCAAGTCTTATATCCTCCTTTGCAGGTGAGTAGTAAAGTTGTGTCTATGTTAATATAGTCTTATATCCTCCTCTGCAGTCCCCTTGCTTCCAAGGGTCCCTTATAGGTCAAATTTTAACAGTGCCATGCATTGTCTGATGATGGATGATTTCAGCAGGGAGGACATTACTCAGGTGTTGAACTCACAGCTCAACCCCCTAGCAATCTCCCCTGAAGCTAAGCAAAATATAATTCCCACTCTTCTTGGCATCACAAAGCTAGCCAAAGTGCAGTTGCAGCAGGGGTATGTTTGTGTTGCACTCAGTCTTAATAAGTGTTTGACATGGTCACATTTATGTATATTACGCCCACATTGACATCAGTATCACCACCTGGGGTGGATCCTGAACTTGTGGAGGGTACAGGAGGCTCTTATCAAATGCACCAATATGAGTTGCAACTGCCCTTCCAAACTGCAAGCATCTCAGGCACAAGCTACCCCTCAAGAGGAGGATGAGCACATCAATGCTGCTAATACCAAAGAAGACAAGAATCCTAGCACCAAAGAGCTGGTAGCTGCAATCAAAGAACTGGAGGATGATGATAAGGACTGGCTCATTTAGGAAGTATTCATGGGAAAGGATTTTTCCTAAGCTTGAACCCAACAGCCTGGGCAAGAGCAATTTGTGCACTCTGTAACTCTGTGTACATTACTCACTGTCAGAGTATGAAAATCCCTGTTTCATTTCAAACACAGAGTGCTATGGCCAATAAAAAGATCCTAGTGGACTCAGGAGCTACAAACAATTTCATTGACCCCTGACTTGTAAAAAGACTAGGGCTAGGGATGCAACAGCTGGACAGACCCCAAAAGATCTGGAACATCGATGGGACCAATAACTGGGCTGGGATGCTAACTGATTATGTAGATCTGGAGTTTTGAACTGGAAGACAAGAACAGCAAATGCAATCCCTAGTGACCAATTTAGGACTTGAAGATCTGATACTAGGATACCCCTGGCTATCCATGTTTGAACCCTGTTTCAGCTGGAAGAATAGCACTATTGATACATGGTTCTTGCCAGTCATAGTGTGATTGCTAAACTGGAGAGATCTAAAAATCTGACCCACAATGTAGTGCATCCATACCATGACACTTTCTGACCATGAAAAGGACCAAATTGTACAACAACTCAAAAAGGAATGTAGCCATACCACAACCATTGCAAGTGATCTTGCTCAAGCAGCAGTTCTTCCTCAGTCGACAGAAATACCAGCTGAATATCAGGAGTTTGCAGCAGTGTTTGATGAAGAGTAATCACAGCAGTTTCCTCCATCAAGGGAATGGGACCATGTGATCAAATTAAGAGAAGGGGCACCTGCAACGATCAACTGCAAATCCTATCCATTGACCAGAGAAGAAGACCGGCACTCAAAGAGTTTATTATCACCCAGCTGCAGAAAGGATATATCTGACCATCCAAGTCACAATATGTATCACCATTCTTCTTCATCAAAAAGAAATACAGGAAGTTGTGACCAGTGCAGGTGTCACGATTCCACGAATCGCTTGTTCGACTTGAACCCGAAGGCTTTCCTTCGATCACCTCTAAGCCAAGCGCACGGCTTGCAACTTAGGAACTACTCGAGAAGGGCGAATAACCACAGATGGTCCCCTTATACGATGTCACTTGAAGATAACTCTTGACACAAGTGAATAATGAGAGAAGAATAGTCACAATGACCAATGACTCTGCTATAAGAATGCTTGACTATGCCTGAGAGGAATACAGGTGGAAGTCCAAGACAACTAAGCTATCGACTACTGGCGAAACCTGCCAACTACTTATAGTACTCCAAGACAGTATTCTAACTGAGCTCGAACTATAGTAAACACGACTCACAACCTAATCTGCCAATGAGAATTGTCCATCAAGCCACAGGGGCTTATCATGAAACATACAGTACATGAGGCATACAGCCTCACATGAGTCAGAGATAAAGACAACCATATGACTCACAAATGACATCAGAACACAAGATAACAAGATAACAAATGTCTCGGCGCAATACCAGCGCATCAGAATACCTTCCATCAGAATCGACCCATACTGGGAATTGTCCAGACCTTCGGCTATCAGGAATCCCGCATCTGACCTCATGCCTACCATGGTCTTCCATAACCTTCCATCCAACAAGTCCCATGACTTATCTCTTAGGTCAGATACGTGCCATGACCCGGGACTATCACGTGATATAATCACATGACCTTCATACGTCCTGTTGTAGAGGTGCCAGCACTGGAGGGTTCTGCATGAACTAGCATTCCACTCACAAGTTGGGCAATCCTCAACGCTTCTCCTTCTCCAATGTAGTCTTCTTCATCTGTTCCTTGACTCCACACTAGAGCGCGTACCTGCTCTTCTTCGTCGTACTCTGGATCCTTGCCTACCCACTTGTGTGCTTCTGGGTAATCTTGGCAGTCTTTCCAATGTTCATGCATGCAACGGCGCGTCTTGACGTTGTCTGAAGGCGAGATGATGTCAGATCATGACAGCAGGACTACCAGAGACTCAATGAGTATACTATCAAAAACAAATACCCCCTTCTGCTGATCCCAGAACTCATCATGCAAGTAAAAGATGCACATATCTTCATGAAATTTGATGTCAGGTGGGGATATAATAACATATGAATCAAACAAGGGGACAAGCATAAAGCAGCCTTTAAGTCCAAATACAGCCTCTTTGAACCAATGGTCAGGTTCTTCAGACTCACTAATTCCCCTGCCACATTCCAGAATATCATGAATCATATATTCCATTTGACACAAGAACACACCAAACAAGGGACAGAGATCATCATCTATATGGATGATGTTCTTATTGCGACAGCAGCCACACTTCAGGACAATCAAGGCACCATCAGAGATGTCCTCAAGGTGTTTCAAGATAACAACTTGTACCTCAAGCCAGAAAAGTGCACATGGAAAGCATCACATGTCAATTATCTGGGGCTAATCCTTGAGAAGGGGGTGACACACATGGACCCTTTCAAAATTTCTGGCATTTGTGATTGGCCAACACCCTAACCTGAAACAGGTTCAGTCATTCCTAGGCTTCTGTAAATTTTATCACCCCTTCATCTTCAAGTTCGCACATCTGGCATGACCCCTCAATAGTCTAACCTGAAAAGACCATAAATGGGAGTGGGGCTCACACAACAAGCTTTCAACATGCTGAAGCAACAGGTTACTTCAGAACCAGTACTAATACAACCTGATTTGGGAAAACCATTCAAACTCAAGGTGGATGCATCAGGGTTTGCCCTAGGAGCAGTCCTAACACAGAAGATCAAAAAGTAACACCCTGTTGCATACTATTCCAGCACCTTATCAGAAGCTGAGTGCAACTACAACATTTATGATTTGGAGCTACTCGCAATAGTAAAAGCCCTTAGACATTGGCATCAGTACCTCACAGGGTCACCACACCAAACAACAGTTTATACTGACCACATAAACTTACAGTATTGGCAAACTCCTCAGAGAATCAGCTGACAAGTAGCATGGGAAATACTGGAATTGTCGAAATACAATATTGCACTCAAACACATAGCAGGCCAAACAAATGGAAGGGCCAATGCACTATCAAGAAGACCAGACTATGAACAAGGGGAAGATGACAATAACAACATCACTGTATTACCCAATCACATGTTTATAAACACCACACAGATGATGGAGATCACACAATGGGGACAACCTGATCAGAAACTTCAGATCCTGAAACCCTGGATCAGTGCCCATAACCTGAAACACATTGAGGGAGTATGGTACAAAAATAGGCACAAGGTAATTGCCACCAACAATGAACACCAAAAAAACCTTATCAGAGCCCATCATGACCTACCAGCATATGGACACCCTGGGATTTCATAAACCACACATCTCATAGGCCAACATTATTGGTGGCCACAACTGGCTCAGGATGTGTATCAATATGTACGAGGATGCACAGAATGCCAAAGGCACAAGGTCAACACTTAAGCATGCAAGGCTCCACTCTCACTGATCACACCAGTACCTGGATTGTTACCTTTTCAGACTGTAGCTATGGACTTTATCATCAAACTTCCAGAGTCAGAGGGCTATGATTTAATCCTAACCATAACCATCATGATTGTACCAAGATGGCCATCTTCATTTCCTGTCAGGAGACAATAAATGCTGAAGGAGTTGCACAACTTTATTTCCAACATGTGTTTCCCTGATTCAGCATTCCCAACTGAGTCATTAGCAACCAAGATCCTTGATTCACGTCCAAATTCATGAAGGTGTTGTGCAACCAGTTGGGGATAACACAAAATGTTTCAATGGCATTCCATCCCCGCACAGATGGTCAATCAGAAAGAACCAACCAACAGCTTAAGCAATACCTCTGGTTTTGGGTGAACCAACAGCAAGACAATTGGCGTCACTATTTACCCCTTGCAGAATATGCCCACAATTCATGGAAGAATGAAATGACTCACATGTCCCCATTTCAAACCCTCATGGGACATGATCCAAGGGTGCAGCCAATGGAAACCACATCCCCCATACCAACAATTGCACAATGAGCAGAACAATGGCAACAGGCACAAAGGCAAGCAGAAGAACTGATTGGACAGGCACAAGACTGATGGGCACAAGCTAAGTGTCAGGGGCAGATCTTCAAGGAACAAGAGATGGTGTGGCTTGAAGGGCACAATCTTTGCACAGAGCAACCATCAGTCAAATTAGCCCAGCAGAGACATGGGCCATTCCATGTTATCAAGGTGTTATCACCAGTCACTTACCAATTGGAGCTTCCATCACAATGGAAGATTCACAACAGGTTTTATGTAGCGTTTCCACTAAACGCTGATCCAACTTGGATCCGTGGGCTTTCCTGTATCAACACTAAGCCAAGCGCACAGCTTGCAACCTAGGCAATAACTTGTAAAGGGCGAATAACCTCAGAAGGTCCCCTTATATGTCCAAACAATGGTGATAGCCTAACACACAAGTTGGCAACGAGATGAGAAGATAGTCACACAGACCAATGACTCTGCTATAAGAATGCTTTGCTAGTCCCTGAGAGGAATACAGGTGGAAGTCAAAACAACTAAGCTAATGACTACTGGCGAAACCTGCCAAGTATATATAGTACTCCAAGACAGTAATGAAACTGAGCTCGAACTATAAACGAGATAACACCTACAACCTTATCTGCCAATAGGAATAGTCCATCAAGCCACAGGGGCTTATCATGAAACATACAGTACATGAGGCGTAAGGCCCCACATGAGTCAGAGATAACACAACCATGAGTCAGAGATAAGAACACCATATGACTCACAAATGACATCACAATCCAAGATAACAAGATAACAAATGTCTCGGCGCAATACCAGCACATCAGAACCTGTTCCATCAGAATTGACCCATAAAGGGAATTGTCCAGACCTTCGGCTATCGGGAATTCCACATCCGACCTCATGCCTACCATGGTCACATTATACAAAGCTCCAGAACCTTCCATCCTAAAGTCCCATGACTTATAGCTTAGGTCAGATACGAGGCATGACCCGGGACTACATGTGATCAGATCACGTGACCTTCATCCTTCCTGCAATACTTGTGCCAGCATCTGAGGGCGACTCCTGAATGATCATGCCACTCACTAACTGGCGTATGCGCAACGCTTCATCTTCCTCCACATAGTAGTCTTCTTCTTCCGCCTCTGGCCATCCATCAGCCTGGGCCCATATGAGAGCACGTACCTCCTCTTCTTCTTCACAATGTTCTGGTTGTCTGGCTACCCATGTGTGCTCTTCAGGGTAGTCTTGGCAGTTCTTCCAGTGTTCATGTCTGCATTTGCGACGCTTGGTGGTGGTGGAGGGTTGAACAATGTCACCACGCGACATTTTATGTTGACCTGCTGACCCCTTATCATGAAACAGAGTTCCATGGAAGGAACTTTGAATGGCCACCACCTAACCTAGTACAAGGGGAAGAGGAGTATAAAGTAGAATGAGTTCTTGATTCAAGGAAGTATGGAAGAGGGTGTAAACTACAGTACCTTGTAAGGTAGATGTCATCAGGAACCAGCACCCCTTTGGCAGGTCCTACTTGTCAAAGAATTACTATCTCCTCCTTCCCTCCTCATAAATGTAACAATGTAAAAAGATAGATCTAAAGAGAAGAAGTTCATCTATCTTTCTCTCTTTTTATTTTTTTTGAATGTTTTGATCTGACTGAGCTAAGAGGAAAACATCCATTTTAAGGGGGGTGCAGGTTCCTAATGAGACCTACAGTTGGCTTGGCTCTGCTCAAAACAGCTTGGCTTGGCTGACAAGTTGGCTGAGCCATTGCCCAATTTGGTCATGACTGATTGGGCAGGTGGCTGAGTTGGGGACTCAGGGGCTTGCTGGCCAGTGAGAGTCTGACATGCTCTTCGAATAAGTCAACCAAGTCAGGAATGAGCTGGCTCAGCCTCTTGAGTCAAGGAGGCCACACTGGCCAGTCAATAGTTGGAGGAGCTGCCAGCCACAGCAGCAGGGACTGGTGAGTCCTCCTCCCTCATTTCCCTTCCCCCTTTGCCTTGCCCATTGCCCATCACTCATCACTAGCCACCTGTTGTGCATCTCACCTGTGCCCCACCCCTGCTCATCACCCCTGGATGTTGTGTCACGCTGTGCAAGCATATGTTCTGTCAGTATGCAGTCACCACATCATGTGCACTACCTGCATATTGATGGTTCATTGTCTGTGCACCATCGCCCTTCCACTCTCCCCCATCTCCTCCATCACCTCATCACCTGCAACTCCCCATTGTACCTATGCTGACCTGCCCACTCTCTGCTGCTGCCACATTCTGACCTCACTTCATGCTCACTGCCTCATAGCCACAGCATGCTATGCTGCTGCCTTGCTTTCCTCGCCACTACTCGGTGTCCACACTCTTACATTCTCTGGCTCACCTTCACTGCCTTGCTCCCTCACCGCCTTGCCACTTCAGACCCTTCTCCTCCCTCCCATTCTAACTCCATCAACTGTTCTCTCCCCAAGCAATGCAGGAGAGGGGAAGGAAGGACCCTGCTCAGATCCTTCCTCTCCCTCTCCCCCACCACCTCACCACTTCCTCCCTCCCTCTTGCTCTGACCCATCTCCCCCACAGATGCTTCTCTCCCTGAGTGACATGGGTGTGATGAGTGTCTCACTGTTTATACGCAACAGAGAGACCAAGGATCACGAGGAGCAGATTGGCTAATGTTGAACCAACAAGAGAGTAGAACAAGGATAGGGAACAATGGACCATGAGTAGCAGGACAAGGATGAGGAACAACCCAATAGTGGGAAGCTGCTCAGTTACAAGGGTGGTACAAGTGGGGATGTCGCAAGTGGACAGTCTGAGGGACTGTCTGTTACATTGCTCCAGCTTATATACTCAAATACATGGTCTGTGCATACTTTAGGGGAGGCCCAACTCCGATCCACAGGTGGGCCCATGGAATGCTCTAGAAGGACTCTAAAGATAGCATGGAATGTCCTAGAAGGTTTCTAAGAATATTACCCAATGGCATTAATCCCTGTTAAGCTCCGCTTATCAGGGGGTGTGTGGAACATGCCAGAAGGGTTCCAAATATACTGTCCAATAACAAGTCTCTGATAAGCTCCACTTATCCAGTGACTTACTCAGTCATCCTTTGCTTGGTAAGTCCCGGTTCCAGACCAGACCTTTCTTGAATAGGAAGGTGAGGATTATCCAATCCTTTCATGCGTGTCGTCTTGACTAGTTCTACTAGGCCAATACTCTGCTTCCCAGGTTTTGTGTGCGCGTTCCCTTGCACACTCTTGAGGTTCATGGGTTTGTCATGGGCCGAGATATAGGTTTGTGACAGTGGGAGAGGGGAAGGGAGGACCCCACTCAGATCCTTCCTCTCCCTCTCCCTCACTGCCTCACCACTTCCTCCCTCCCTCTTGCTCTGACCCGTCTCCCCCACAGATTGATTCCCTCCTCAAGCAGTGTGGGAGAGGGGAAGGAAGGATCCCACTCAGATCCCTCCTCACCATCTCCCTCATCACTTGCCACTTCCTCCCCTGCACCCTCCCCCACACCCTCCCCCTTGCCCCCCCCCCTTTCCCCTTCTCAGCATGCAGATGTGAATCTTGAGGTGGTTGCAGAGTATGTCTCTTCCGTCACTGCATTTCCTCATTTCCAGATTGGTGGACAACATGATGCATGCCCTTGTCTTCTCATCTACAACGTAACTTCACAACACAGTACACCTCTGCCCTCCCCCTTTCCCATTGCTATGCTAATGCCTATGTAGGTGTCAAGCATGTGAGTACATGGCTTGCAGATATGCATGCGCATGCAGACCCACACATAATGTGTGTACTTGTGGGCAATGAGAACAACCTCACACAGGAATGATGGCAGGTCTCCAAGGAGGAGGATAATCAGTCTTGTAAATATGTAATACTTAGATAGTTTAATAAAGTAATCTAAACCAGTACACAGAAAATGAAATATAACACTGAATTGTGCTATTTGAGGCGCATCGCCATCATCAAGTGAAGTGGCTGCATTCCCATGCTCTCATCTCAGCTCCTTCAAGTCTCATCTTGCTTGATCTCTGTTGATCTCTGGTAATCTGGGCTCATCTGCTTGCTCTACTGCTCTGATTCTTTTTGTAACACACTCTATTCTATCTACCATGGCTGGGTCTAGGAAGAGGGCTTCCTCCACCCCCAAAAGGACTCCAAAAAGGCCAAGGACTGTGAAAAATCAGGGTCAACAGTGTGGTTTTCCTGGTGGGGCTCTGGAGATGTCTTTTCAGCTTGAAGGTAGGTCTTTGGTCAAATAATATGTGCATGAGCTTCTGCTGTGGTCAGTTCCACCACCAGATACCCTTCAGGCACCAGTTGCACCATGCCATGTGCACTTTGAGCAGGATGGTTCATCTCCTGCTCCTAGTACCTCTGCTGGCCCCTCAGATCATCATGGGCAAGAGGGGGATGTTTTTTCAGCCTCTACCCCTGTTCAGGGTCCCAACCAGTAAGTTGTTATTTTATTATCTTTTTATTCATTTAATTAACAAATTTTATGAAGGGAGACATTTGCTCACCTCTGTGTGAGACATTTAACCTCAATGATATATCAGGTGGCTCTCAGGACGATGCCACTGATGCTGCAGTGGTGCCTGATGCTGACCCAGCAACCCCAGGCCACCATCAGAGAAGAATTGCAAGACAGGCAAAAGCTGGCTCTAGGCATGGCAAAGCTGCTGAAAATATTAGTACATTCTTTGTGGCTGATGATGCTGGGAAAAGGATGTGCAAGTTTTGGTTGTAGGCCTTTTTTATGATTTAACCTTTAAAAAACCAATAAATTTATAGGGATCTTAATGACAAGAATCCAGCTTCTGTTCACCATTACAGTGGTGGTACAGCAACAAGTAACTTGTGGTCCCACCTTCTCGGTAATCACTCTGCACAGTGGGTTAGAGAGTGTAAAAGGCTGAATATTACATTGAGTGGCAAGGAAGGAGAAGAGGCTTTAGCAATTTACATGGGCCTTCCTCTCCAGCATCAAGCTAAGGCCCATGCCCCATTCTCTCAAGATGCCTTTCTTGATGGACTGGTTCAATTTATTGTTGCAACTAATCAGGTTTATTTTAAATTTTAAATTCACTCATTTATTAACTATTATTTTTAGCCTCTTTAGGATTGTGGAGAGGGAGGAGTTTAGACACCTCTGTCTCATGCTTCACCCTGAGCTCAGAGGTGTGGATATTTCTCATTGAACCACTATGCACAAGTGTATCATCCAGACAAGTGAGGAGCACTTGCTAATTTGTCTCAGGACATTATTGTAAGGCTAGACTAAAATTTTGTGTGGAAAAATTACCTTTTTATTTAGAAAACAATATTGCCCCAGATATTCCAGCCATGGAAAGCTCAAACATGATCAAATTGAGCAAACCACTCAATGAAAGCAATTGGATCATCTGGAAAGAACAGATGAGACTTGCTTTAAACTTATGTGGTTTAGAGGGACATGCTGAGGGCACAGTTAAACAAACAGAAGAACCTCTAGCTGCAAAGAAGTGGGACTTCAACAACAGTTGCACCCAATTTATTACAATCAATAATGTTACAATGGCAGAGATGGTACATATTGGTACATGTACTACTGCCCATCGCATGTGGCTTAATCTAGAGGCCATGCATGAGGCCAAAAGCCATCACACTGTGATAGCTTATATTTGAAATATGTTACACACCACAGCAGATGAAGAAACAAATATAAGCAAACATCTAACAATACTAAAGAAGTGTTGGGAAAGGATTAACTTAATGAGCAATGACAATTTTAACTTATCTGACCTATACTTCAAAATTATATTTCATCATCACTCCCATCAAGTTGGGATACATTTACAGAACCCTTTATTGGAGGAATGAAGGGCGAAGTTGAGAGAAATGCAAAGAAATTGATGTCTTTGCAAGAGTTCATTGGTATCTTGAAAGAAGAGTATTTGTAACGCTTGGGACAAGCCCATATTAAGAGCACAAACCAAGCGACAAGGATGCCACAGAACCTAATCAAAAGGATTGGTACATTCCCAATAAAACTGAGAAACTTGCCTGGGATGAATCAGAACCAGCGCATGTTTTGCCACCAGTGTGGGCAACATAACCACAATACAGATCAATGTCAGTACCTCGGCACAGACAAATGTGATGAGTGTGGCCAATTCAGTCATCTCACCAGACATTGCTGGTGTAAAGGGCAGAAACATAAGCCTGAGGTAACGGAACCAAATAAAAACAAAGCAGTCAAATGACAAAAGCAAGAGCAGGCACATACCTTGCTTGAGCAGTATGAAGCCACAATGGATAAGGAAGCCGAGAGTGATATTGTGATCGCAGAAGTTGATGAAGAACTCATTTCATATGGCGCTGAGGAGAATAGTATGCTAATCAATGCAGAATTGATTAGCAAAGGTTCTGGAACTATGAAAAATGTATCTTGTGATGCAAATGAAGTTATTTCCTCTGTTTCAAGATATGATTGGTTAGCGGATAGTGGGACGACATCCCATATTACAAATCAAAGGGACACACTGATAAATTATCGCCCAACACACAGTACTAAGGCAGAGGACATCAGGAACCAGCAACCCTAACTTAAACTGCAAACCCTAGGGTTAGGTTCTGTACCTGATTACATAAGCAGACAAATCTGTGTTTCAGACTAGAGATTAGCTACAAAGTTGATAGGAAAGCTAAAGGGAAAGATTGCATGTATAGTAGAAATTTTCCTCATGGAGTATAGCGTTACAATCAGCTATGCATGCCACATTTCTCAACTGTTTTGTCTGAACTTTTACCACAGCGTGCATTACCATATGGGCTATCACTGAGACCATTTTCGTTTTCTATTTTGCACTTCCCTCTCACGTGTGCTGTCTCAGTCTCACGACTTACTATTACGCCTCATGTTGTTCTGTTGCTTTCGACACAGTTCCATATGACCTCATACTTGTACTAGTACTAGTAGTATTAGTGGCAATCCTAGTATGACAATTAATAGTAGTGGCGTGTCCCAGTTTGTATATAACAAGTACCTGTAACAGGACTTAGACCTTAGGTCTGAGTTCTTGAATCATATTGACTTCACACTGTCACAGACACTGAGTTGCATCCAAGTCCAGATGACTTGTCAATTCCCCTATTCCTTTCTGTGACATTTGGAGGTACTTCATATTGGATCCAACACTCATATATTCACTACTCTGCCTAGGGTTATTCCCTATGCTCTTGCATACTGTTGGCGCCATATCCATGACCTATGGTTGGGGAAGCTTGGGCCTCTCTGTGACAACACTGACAAGGAATCCACCAGCAGAATTGGTACCCCACACCCCACACTCAAGCCAAGCTGATACGTCCAGTCGAACATAACATATAGAATCTTTTATCTCTCTAATCATATCTGGGGGAAGGGTGTGATAACTGTGATACTTTCTGTTTGCCCATGCTGCCTGTGCACCTGACAGGTAAGAACATATTGGTTTTTGGCACCTCTTGCTTTGCTTGATGTGCTCTTGCCAGGGTTTGTGCATGCAAAATGTTTACTTGCTTTTTATGGCCCATATGTGTTTTGTTAGGACTTGAGTGGGCAAGCAGGCATATCTTTCCATACAGTAGAAATCACGTGACTGATTATGTAATGTAGACAAAAATAAGATTTGATTTTGACAAAAATTGCCAGTCAACTCACAAAGGCAAGAAAATGCTTTTAGCAAAAGATGGATTGTTTAGGCAAAATTCCCTGTAAAAGTTGATATTTTTTTTAAAGCTTCTGATATTTCTGTAGCTATGCATCTGTACTTCAACTCTATCTAGTTACATTTGTCTAATATGAGTTTGAAGTGGAGCATTTGCGTGAGCGAAGAAATGAAAAGTTTTGCCAGATTAGGGTTGCCGGTTCCTGATGTCCTCTGCCTTACTGTGGTGGGAGTTGGAAATAATGATACAAGCATTCATGGACATGGTGCAGTTGAATTGAATTCCCTATGTGAAGCTGTCAGTAATAATATGGCTAGAAGATGTCTTGTATATTCCCACAAACCAAAATAGTTTATTATCATTGGGTCATTGGGAAAACAATGGATGTCAATATATAGGGGGAGATGGCCAATTGAAACTTGTCACCCAAAATGGATGATTGATTGTGACAGGAAAGAAAATAAAAAATAATCTGTATAAAATGAATGTCAACCCAGGATACAAACTGAGAGTAACATACCAGACGTAACACTTTGCATAGATCACAATCCGAGTTATCCTACCTGGGAGACATGGCATAAACATTATGGTCATGTCAGATATGAAAACTTACAAAGTATAATGGACAAAAATCTTGTCCATGGTTTCCAGGTAGATGCTAAAAGTTCAAAACTGGACTGTGTTGCCTGTACAGAGGCAAAGTTAACTAAGCAGCCACATAAAACTAGCGAAAAAATTGATACTTCCCCAGGACAGTTAACGCACATTGATGTATGGGGAAAATACAATGTTATTTCAATCGGTGGTTATCAGTATTTCATCCTATTTTGTGGACAACGCTGCACAATATGTAACAATAAATTTTCTAAAAAGAAAAGATGAAGCAGCACAAAAAGTCAAAGAATATTTGACTTATATAAAAACTCACAATAAACCACCAAAAGCTATTAAAGTAGATTGGGGTAGAGAGTTTGTGAACAAAACTCTCCAATTGTGGTGTCGCCTTGAGGGAATAGATATGCAGCTAACAGCACCTTATTCATCGCCGCAAAATGGAGTTGCAGAGTGAATGAATAGAACCTTAGCTGAATTAGCATGAGCAATGATGTGTGGTCAATACATACCTGAATTTTTATGGGACCACGCAATAGCCCACGCAGCATATATAAGAAACAGAGCATATACACAAACTCTAGAAAGTATGACACCCTATGAGGTATGGTTTAAGAAAAAACCAGAAGTCACTCACCTTCAAGAGTTTGGTATACTAGTATGGATCTTATTACAAGGTCAAAAAGAGCCATGTAAAATGATGTGTAAGTTGAAACCCCAGACCTACATTGGGTTTGAAGACAGCCCAAAGGCTGTAAAATATTATAGCATGGAATCTAGGAAAGTACTCACTTCCAGGAACTATCATTTCCTATCCCCTCAAAAGGGCACCCCTCCAGAGGAAATTGTGGTTGCACCTGATATGCCGCATGAGGGGGAGTTGAGGGGGAGCACACAGCTACCGGATCTAAGAATAGACCAGGGCAACGAAAGCATGAGCTTAAAGAGGAAACTGCCAAAGGAAGATGAGTCAGACTTAGATGCCCCGAGGAAAACCAGGGAAAGCACATCAATTATCATTAACTTAATGATCCCTTCCCAGATGAAGAAGAGGAAATTGTAGAAGATAATGATGTTGTGCAAAATAGTATAGAAGCCACCAACGCTGAAGCTTTTTCTGAGGGTGATGAGCTTAAGAGCCTTAGAGAAGCTCAGAGGTCCTCAGAGTGGCCAGAGTGAGAGCATGCCATAAGACAAGAACTAGACCAGCTTCATAAAAAAGGAACCTGGATGCTAGTAAGTAAGCCTGCTGAAACCATTCTGATAACAAACAAATGGGTATTTACCAAAAAGTATAACAAAAATGGTGACCTCTTGAAAAACAAGGGGAGGTTGGTGGTAAAAGGGTGTTCGCAGAGACCCAGGTGGGACTATAATAAAATGTTTTTGCCCATAGTTAGGTTCAAGACTTTACATGCTATATTGGCTAACAGTCTTGAAAGAGCTTCATATACGACAATTAGACATAAAAGGAGCTTACCTGAACAGCACTCTAAAAGAAGAAGTGTACATGAGGCAGCCCAAAGGATATGAAGATGATACCAGCAGAGTATGCTGATTAATCAAAACCCTTTACAGCTTGAAACAGTCAGGTCGTGAATGGAATATAGAGATAGATCAAAAGTTAAAGAAACATAAATATAACCACTTACAGGCTGATCCCTGTGCATATGTAAAACGCAGACCCAATGGTGACTTACAGATTATCACTGTATGGGTAGATGATCTATTATTATTCACATTATCAGTTGAGTTAAATGAACAAATGAAAACAACTTAGCCTCAGAGTGGGAGATAACAGATTTGGAAGAGCCCTCAAAAATTGTTGGGATTGAGATTACTAGAGATGATGGGAGAATAACCACCTCTCAGAAAAAATACACAGAAGATATTTTGAAGAAAGAGAAAATGGAATATTCAAATCCAGTGGCAACACCAATGGATCTGAATATTAAGCTAGAACCAAATCCCGATGGAAATGAAGGAGGAAATAGATTGAACTCCTATGCAAGGCTATTAGGAGAGTTACAATTCTTAGCAAATGCAACTCGACCTGATATTGTGTATGCAGTCCATATACTTGCATCATATACAGCAAATCCCATGTTACAGCATGCCAGTGGCCTGAAACTTGCAGGTACTAGAGATTATGGTATAACATACTGAAAGTCCATACAAATCCCACAAGAAGGAGATAATTCCTTCTACAGATATTCAGATGCTGCATACACTAATGCAGATGATTTAAAGTCAACATCAGGATATACATTCATAGTAGGAGGGGGAGCTATTACCTGGCGATCTAAAAAACAAACAACAATTGCTTTATCATCCACAGAGGTGGAAATTGTTGCCTTATCCAAAGTGGGATGTGAAGCGTGTTGGCTAAGAAATCTGTATGAAGAACCGGGTGTAAAACAAAAAGAACCAACCCTTATAAAGGGGGATAATGACAGTTTAATAGCAATGGCAGGTACTCCACAATTCCATAAGAGATCCAAGCATATCAAAATCTGATGGCATTGGATCAGAGATTTAGTGGAGGACAGCAACATTGAGATTCAGAGTTGCAGAGACCTAGAGCAGACAGCCAATATGTTAACCAAAGCATTAGCCAAACCTAAGCATCAGAAACATACAAAAGAGATGGGAATCACACCCACATGAGGGGTAGTATTGAAAGGCATGCAAATGTGTGGATCAATCATGTGATATAATAGATTAGATCTACATATATAGTGGTATACATGTTCGGAATAAGATGAATAGCCACCTCAAGATAGAGAGGCTAATTGCTCACTTCTATCTCATTCACACCCACACAGTGTGTCCCATAACAACAGTCAATGTTCCTGAGAACCACACTGGACAGAAGTTAGCTGATCTCTTCTATTTTATAATTGACAGAATGGATCTTGAAAGCAAGGTAATTTTTTCTTTTATTATTGAAATTTAGCTGACATGTTTCTCTTACAGATTGGCTGGGTGACAACAGATAATGCATCCAACAACTTCACTATGTTGCAAAGCCTAGAAGGTCTCATAAAGAAAGATGTCCCTAACTCTGAGTTTTCTGCAAAATTCTGTCACATTAGGTGAGTAACTGATGAATAAAATATACTTTCTAACTCTTTTTAGGTGCTTTGCTCATATTGTAAACCTCACTTGCAAAGCTATGATTGAAAAATCAATGGAGAGGGGTGATGGGTATGATCCAGTTAAGAGGCTTAGAGAGGCAATTGCTCATGTGAGTCTACTTTTATTTTTTTTGATTCATAAGCTAATTTTTTAACAGATTCACTCCTCATCACTAAGGCACAACCTCTTTTCCAGAATCTTGGTGGACCAGAAGAAGAAACCCTTGCAATTGATTTGCAATGTAGAGACAAGATGGTCATCAGTCTATTTGATGATTACTAGAGCCATTGAGTTGAGATCAGTATGTTTAAAATTTAATTCAATAATTTAAAGGTCAATTCTTGAGTCAGGGGATTGATGCATTTTTTGTGAAGTCTAACATGGATGGATTGACTCATGAGGATTAGAGAGAGTTGAGATGATGGAGAGAGTTCTTAAGGTATGTGTATATTGTCTGCTTCTAATTTTGTATTGATTTCTCTATTAGCTCCCTCACCTGTTCTAACAAGCACTGTCTTATGAGAAGATGCCAATATAGAGTCTAAAACGTCCCCTCAGCGTCAGAGACAAGATGAACTGAGAGGGAAAAACTATCCTGCAAAGACTATATTATTCGATTCCACTTACGCAAGTTTGAGCTAAGAAAGAAGCTCATTCAGTCCGTCACATTATCACTTCCTCCACTCACGCCGAATCCCAACACTCCCCCTCAGCGCGAATGCCAGTTTCGCGCTGACGGATTCCTAAGCATCCATGAAGACTAGTGAATTGCGGACTGGGAAGAGCTTTAGTGAGGATATCCACAATGTTGCTGGAGGAAGGGATTTGTCCAACAGTTAGTTCCTCATTTTCCACATGTTCGCAAATCCAGTGATATCTGACATCTAGATGTTTGATGCGATTATGAAATGCTTGGTCGCCACATAGCAGGACCGCAGCTGAGTTGTCACAGAGGAGGGGAGTAGCATGAGGGGGCATGAAGCCGAGCTCACGCAGAAGTGTTTGTACCCAGACGAGTTTCTGACCAGCTTCGGAGGCTGCCATATATTCGGCAGCACAGGTGGAATCAGCAATTGTCTTTTGTTTCTTGGACGACCACAAAACAATTCCACTTCCTAGTGTGAAGCAATATCTGGCAATGGATCGTCGTCCCTCAGGGCCTGGGTCATTAGCATAGTCAGAGTCACAGTATCCGATCAATGATGGAATTCGAGAAGATCCTCTGAGCTTGAGGGCTAGTTCACTAGTTCCTTTGAGGTAACGAACAACCCTAATCGCAGCTTGCCAATGTGCTTCATGGTAGCAATCCAGAAATCAAGATAGCTTGCTCACATCTAACATGATGTCAGGTCTTGTCCCTGAGGCGACGTACATCAGAGATCCTATGAGGGATCGATAGGGGATAGTGGCAAGATGTTCGTGTTCAGCTTCATCTAAATCAGATTGCGGGTCTGGTCTTATAAGCTGTGCACCGGGTACCATTGGTGTACTGCAGGTTTTGGCATTGCTTTGGCCATAGGTAGTTATGATTTTGTCAATGAGAGCTGTTTGGCTTAGCGAAATTGTACGTTTGGCCCAATCCCGACGCAAAGCGATGCCAACAATCAGTTTTGGTTCACCAAGACAGGTAATTTGCCAGGTAGCCTCGAGCTCATTACAGAAATGATTGGCCTCATTTCTGTTTGAGGAAATGGTGGCCATGTCATCCACATGGACAACTACGATAGAAATATCGCCATTGTCTGAGCGTCGCGAGTATACGCACCACTTGCATTCAGACCATTTGAATCCCCAGCCGAGAAAAGAAGTATGGAGGGCGCGGTTCCAGATCCGCGACGACTGATGCATGCCATAAAGTCCACGATGTAATTGCCAAACATGGGAATTTCTATTGGATTGAGCGAATTCTGGCAGTTGTTCCATGTATTGGGTTTCCGTCTCTGGCAGAACACCATTTAAGAACACGGTCTTTACGTTGTATTGTTCGATAACCCAGTCATGGATGGCAGCAAAGTGTAGCATGATGCGCAAGGATTCTAAGCAGGCGGTTGGAGAGGTGGTTTTGCTGAAGTCCCTCCCCCATACCTGTTGGAAACCTTTCGCCACCCAGTGTACTTTATACTGCACTGGGTTGCCTGCTTCATCTCGCTTTAGTTGGCATACAAATTTTCCACAAAGAACACTTCTATTGGCTGGAACTTTGGAGCATGGGATGAGTTTGTATACGCCCATCTCTTGCAGACTGGTGAGTTCTGCTTTTGCTCCTTCTAACCATTTTTCACGTTCAGCAGATTTCATTGCCTCGGACCAATCTGGTGCATCAGGGTCCTCTACGTCTACAAGGAGAATGATTTCATTTATCATTTCCTCTAGATGGGTGTCCTCCAAGGTTCCCGCAAATGAACTCTTTTCCGCTGGTACAGCGGGAGGGTGCTCATTAGCAGTTGCCTTCGCAGTGGCACGACAGAGAGCTGTTTCACGGACGGTTTCTTCCCGAGAAGGAGCTGGCACTCGTTCCCAGGTTGAACATCTTAGAACTACATCATCAGTCATGCTTACCTGCACCGGCGAAGCCATGCTCTCATTGGTCTGCAGGGATCCAGAGGTCGATGCTGTGACATCTTCCTCATGATCAGGCGCCACACCTACATCGCAGCCTGGGCTTAGTACACGGGATTGGTCTTTGAGGTGTTCGATGAAGGTGACATGGTACGTGTCAGATATTCGTCCACTCTCTCGGTGCCAACATCGGTATGCCTTAGCGTTTGATGTGTACCCAATAAGCGTACATTCCACAGATTTTGCAGCTATCTTAGGGTTATTCCCATAGACAAGAATGTATGCTTGACATCCAATCTCGTGAAGGTGTGAAAGAGAGGGACATGATCCAAACCACATTTCATACAGGGTTCGACCATCAGCCCCTCTCAACGCTGTCAGGGTAGATAGGTAGGAGGCTGTGAGGATGAATTCATTCCACAGATTTAATGGTGCATTGCAGGAAATGCGCATGGCTCAGGCTTTATTCATCAGGGTGTGGTGGAGTCTTTCAACGTGACCATTCTGAGCAAAAGTATATGGCGCAGTAAATTGCTGAGTGATTCTGTGCTCTTTGCACCACTGAGTGATTTCATTCGAGTGAAGTTCTCCATTATCAGTGACTAGATAACAGAGCTTTTCTCCCAATTGATTTTCTGCCACTTCTAACCATTCGCGCAGTGATTGAGAGGCATCGGCCTTGGTTTTAAGTAGTCGTGTCCAATGATAACCGGAAAAATCATCCATGATATTCATTATGTATGATGATCCGGAACGAGCGACAACAGATTGTGGACCGGTGAGATCCACAAAGATTTGACCAAGGCACCTTTCGGCTTTCCGTCCCTCATGAACTTTTGGCACTGGTTGATGGGTCTGTTTTCCACGAATACATGCATCACAAGATTGAGGTGCGAGTGAGAGGTCGACTTGCATACCTTCAGTGACTTGATTTCATGCCATGTTGAGCACAGTTTTGAAGTTAGTGTGACCAAGTCGGCGGTGCCATGTTTCGAGGTTTGGAGTTACGGAGAGACTGGGAAGAGCAACGCATGGAGGAGTGGGGAAGGAAGATGAAGGAAGGGAAAGGGAAGTGGAAGGAGAGGGAAGGGAAATGATGGAGCCAGGGAATGGGTATAATCGTGCTGAGTTTTGTGTACATTCGGCAAGTTTAATTCCAGATGATTGAACAGATACAGTGCCCAGTTCTTCATCGAAGTTTACTCAGTATCCTGAGTCTACCAAACAGCCTACCAAGATGAGATGAATGCCGGCATTTGGTGCGTATAGGACATTTTGGAGTGTCAGGTGTGCAGAGGTTTCGGTAATCAGTATATCGACGGTACCCATGCCAATAGCTGATATCAAAGAGTTGCCAACGCCTGTGATGTTTCACGGTTCGATGTCGATGAGATGGGAGAAATCTGATCATACGCATGAGATATGTGAAGACGCCCCAGAATCTAAGAACACTGGTGGGTCTTCATGCAAGTCCGGAGTTATATCTCTATTAGCAAGTAAAAACTTTGCCATGTCTATGGTTTCGTTGTTGGTCCATCTTGGTTCATTGTTATTGGTAGCCCAGTCCAAGTACTCCCCCTGATCGGCAGCAGTCATAGCGGCCGCAACTTCAACCTCGGCTATAGATGCTGTCACCGTGGGTGTTGCTGCAGGTTCAGAGGCAGGTTGGTATTTGATGCCGCCGATCCATACTGTTCCATCATTGTCGACTTTTAGGAAAGGGTTTCTGGGAACAGAGGTCAAAGGGTTACTGGGAACGGAGGTGAAAGGGTTACTGGGAATGGAGGTGAAAGGGTTACTGGGAACGGAGTTGGATGAAGGACGAGCACATGACGTTTCCCGGGCTGCGCGTTGTCATGCGATTGCATCTGAGGCTGATTGACCATACATTTTGCCCCCCGGGGAAATACAGAATTCGATGGAGTGTCCAGGCTTTTTACAGTTGGGACAAATGTTGGCACACAGTGGGATAGATGCAGGCAGAGCAATGATAGATGTGGATGGAGACAATTGGGTACTATACACTGCATGGGGAAGGGAGGGCTGTGTCAGGATGGGTGATACTGGAGGTAGACTTGTGGTGGTTGTGGGGTAGGAATGGAAAGGTACTTGTGCTCCCTGCATTTCATAGTAGAAGTTGAGACATTTTTCCAGAGCTTCCAATGTGATGGTGCCATCCATCAGCGCTGGGGACAAAGCCTCGTGAACTGAGGGGTGTGTTAGCAGGAGGCTCTGAACGATGAACAACAGTCCCAGCCGGGTTACATCGATGTGACTGATTCTGTCGATGCGGTACATGAGTTTGCGGAGTTTCATCATCACTACATCGCAGTTTGCTGGACTTTCATCGAAGTGAAGTTGCATCATTTGTTGGATGAGTTGTATTTGAGCCAGTCCACTGCGTTTCTCATGACATTGTTGTAGAACTTTGTATGCCTCCGATGACGTGTCGCAGTGGGCAATGAACTGAACTTCAGACGGGTAGATGTGAGTGTGAATAAATCCCAATATCATTCGATCGTTTCCACGCCAATTGTGGTAGCTCATTTGATCGGTGTTGAAATCAGGACATTCGATCAACCCGAGGGGATATTTGTCAAGTTGTCCTATTCCCAGTGAGTTCAGCAGCTCACACGACCATTCCATCCAGTTATTGGCATTCAGTGATAGACACAGGTTGGCCAGCCAAGGAGGTATGCCTGCCATTGTTTTTTCTTTTATTGTACAGTCATCCAGATCTGGGTAGACGTGATGAAATTGAGGTATATGCATGGGTTGGAGGTGTCCATGCGGTGGAGATTGTTCTACATCAGATGAGGAAGATGGAGGGGGGGGAATTGTCACTAGTTGTGAGAAGAGATTTCATTGATGAGTACACGCACTCATATGGGGGGGATTGTCGCGATGCAGTTTTGTGAGAGGAGTGAGAAAAGGATCCTTGCTTCCCGGAATGGCTCTGCAAGATAGTGTGGACAAACCACTGCTGTTGTCGATCGGTGTATTGGGTGATGTAGACATAAGAATAACTGAATGTATGCAGTGTAATGGTCAACGTAGTGTGGTCGGACGATGGTCGACGACAATGTATGGGATGAATAGTCGGACGATGGTCAACAACTCAGTGATAGAGCACGGCCAGACAATGGTCAACGACCACAACGAAGTAACAACTAAAAATTTTGATTGACTTTTATGAGTCGGTCTGAAGGGAATGGGACATGGGAGTCTTCACAGGACACCCGCAGGGCCCATAACCTATAGAGTCTAAAATGTCCCCCTCAGCGTCAGAGACAAGACAAACTGAGAGGGAAAAACTATCCTGCAAAGACTATATTATTCGATTCCGCTTACACAAGTTTGAGCTAAGAAAGAAGCTCATTCAGTCTGTCATGTTATCACTTCCTCCACTCGCGCTGAATCCCAACAGCCAACACTCTGCTACACAGTTCCTGCATTTGAGGGCTTCCTGTCTTCTCTGAGACAGTTGAAGACAGATGAGTATAGAGCTGAGTTCATTATTGATGCAGGAATTGAGAAGTTGGAGAAATACTATCAACATACTTTGGACAACCCAACATACTCACTTGCAGTTGGTGAGTAGTCTTTCTCATAAAGCTGAATAGTTGCTTATATAAATGAGAGCAGTCTCAACCCTGTTTCAAAGCTTGAATGTTTCAATGAGAACCATTCAGAACACTTTGCAGCTCATGTTAAATCTCAGCTTCTTCAGGCAGTAAGCACTCTTAATTTTTAAGACCACTTCTCAACTAAAGCCCTGAGCAGCTTAGACCTTTGAATGCATCTCCAGAACCATCTGGTCAAGCTTTCACTCCCCCAGTTAGAGACTCTTCAGTTTCCCCTGCATCTGATATGAGGTCTACTTTGTCATGCCTTGGTCTGGGAAAGAAGTGTGCTGTGACACAGGCCACTTCATTGGAAGCTGAAGTTGAGAACTACCTAGCTGTCCCAGTTGCACTCCATGAAGATATCATTCAGTTTTGGCAGGTATGTGGCAGTGTCTTATGAGTTGGGCATTAACAACAACTTAATGCTAGGAGCACAAGCAGCAGTGGCCAACACTGTACAAGCTAGCCATGGACTTGATGCCAGCTCAAGGGACCTCCGTCCAATGTGAGTGTGTTTTCTCTGCCAGCAAGGAGACAACCACTGCTAGGAGGAACTGCCTCAAGCCAAAGATTGTGGAGGCAACACAGATACTTAAGTTCCAGGCAAAGTATAAGAGGGGGATGAACTTTACTAAAGGGATTGCCATAGATGAAGAGTTAATTGACCTGGAGGAATGAGAGGATGTCAGAGGTATTGATGATATAAGGGGTATTCTCAATAGCATGTGTGAAGAAGCTGAGTAGATGGAAATTGTTTTGTTTGAAGTAAATGTACAATGCCAGTGTTGCTATGACTTAACTCACATCTGTTGCTACCTTGGAGAGTGAAATAGTGAAAGCTCTTACTGCCACCCTGCCACACTCACTGCCACCCTGCCACACTCACTGCCACCCTTCCACACTCACTGCCACCCTGCCACACTCACCCCCACTCTGCCACACTTAAGCACCCTGCCACCCTCACCAGCACCCTGCCACCCTCACCAGCACCCTGCCACCCTCACCAGCACCCTGCCACCCTCACCAGCACCCTGCCACCCTCACCAGCACCCTTTCAACCTCACCAGCACCATCCTTCCACCCTCACTGTCATCCTGTCACCCTGCCACTGTCACCCTGCCTCTGTCACCCTGTCACCATCACTGTCACCCTTTCACCCTTGCTTTCATACTCTCACCCTTGCCCTCACCCTCTCATTCTCACCTTCACTGATATTCTCACCCTCTCACACCCCCTCACACCTTGTCCTTCTTACCAATGCTGTCACATCTTCACTGAGACTGTCATGCTTACTCAAGGATGAAGCAGATGGAGAGGATGAAAAAGACAGAAAGGGTGAAGAAGGGGAGAGACTCCCCCCCTCCCTCTCCAGCTTATCCTCCTTCTCCCCATCACCCCTCCAATCACCCACCCTTCCACTCACTCACCCTCACTCACCACCACCACCACCACCACCACCTCCCCTCTCACCCTCACCCTTTGTCTTCCCTCCCCCCTCATCCTCATCCTCCCCCTCACACTCCATCTCCCCCTCACACTCCATCTCCCCCTCACACTCCATCTCCCCCTCACACTCCATCTCCCCCTCACACTCCATCTCCCCCTCACACTCCATCTCCCCCTCACACTCCATCTCCCCCTCACACTCCATCTCCCCCTCACACTCCATCTCCCCCTCACACTCCATCTCCCCCTCACACTCCATCTCCCCCTCACACTCCATCATCCCCTCTATATGCACACAAAGACATATTTATTGATTAGTCACAACTACAATATTCATTCTTCCCTGCCTAGTGATGGCAAGGTTCAGTTCTGAACCATGGTCCAAACCTGAACCAGCCCAAACCAGACCAGAAATTGGGGTTCAGGTTTGGGAGATGACCTGAACCGGAGTGACAGTTCCATTTAGCGTTCAGGCAATCCCCAAACCTTTCTCAATGTGTTCTGAATGTGTTCAAACCTGAACTGTTAACAAAAATCATATCAGAAATAGTATCATTCTAGAGCTAGAAAATGTGGGGTTGCCACATGAGAGCACATACAACAGTAACAAAGTCTGTGCAAGCCTTGACACAAGCTTGACACAGATGTTTTTTTTGATTGGAGCAAAAAATGAAACAATTTTTTTTTCATTTGCGACAGTACATAACTAATAGTATGGTACTACAGTATATATGTATTGACCCCTCCATCCATTGAGTCCTCATCGTGCTGAGAACATGGTGGTTGCAATTGTTGTTCTCATACTGGGCCGGTGATGATCGTCCAGGCCTTCCTTGGTTCTCACCCTATTTTGCCCCCATCACCTGTGTCATTGTGATTGTGCCTGCCCCACATAGTCATGGTCATGGTCCTTGCCATTTCTGCCTTGGCTATCACAGTTGTCAACAAGTCTCTGGGTTCTGGCTTGACAACAGCTGAGGTGGTGGTTGAAGGCATCAGTGGGGAAAGTGTGGGGAGGTGAAGTGGCAGGGGTGAAGCTGAGGGTGTGGTGTCAGCAGCCAGTGAGTGTGCAAGGAGTGTGATGGCAGCAGTAGATGAGAGAGAAGAGAGGAAAGCACCAAGAGCAACCAAGAGCAGAAAGAGTGCAGGAGTTAAAGCTTAAAGACACTATTCATATAGTGCAGCTGAGGAAATTATAAGCTGCCAATGTGGTGTATTGGTTCTGCACTGATGTTATATGATTTTTTCTTGCTGGTGATACTTGGTGTTCAATTCCCACTTTGCGCAGTTCTTTGTGGCCAATCACATGTGCCCTTAGTAATCCATTCCATTCCCAGTTCTCCCTTCCTGCCCCACCACACAATTCAGTTGGGTGTGCAACCCTACCATGACCACCCCTAAGAAAGAAACTACAACAACACAAGACAACACAAGTTGAAAGAATGATGACAGTCAGACAGCCTGGACAATGAAAACCATGAAGACAAACCTTGCAACTGCAATGGCTGCAATGATGGTGCAGAAAATGATAATTAGTACCTGTACATAGCATTATACAGTGTAATAAATATCACTTCAATCTTTACTTCAAAAGCAAGTCTTTTGCAGTACACAAGCCAGAAATTATGCGCATTCTTTTAAATTATGTAATCTGGCACTCTTTAATATTTGCATTTAGGTTTGGTTCAGGTTTGGCCTCTCCCCAAACCTGAACCAGACCCTTTTGAACCTGAACCAATGGTTCAGGTTTGGGTTCAGCAAAATGCCTGAACTGAACTTGTTGAAACGTAATGAGTACATACATATCTTATCTATAGCAGTTACGACATTACAGTAGTATCGTACATATGATTACCATATTAGGGTACTCCGTTACGCACAAAGTGGGCGCAACTCCAATATGGAGGGCGCAAGTCTTATCAGTATCACACATTGTTATGGTCGGTGCGACCCGAGCCTGATTTAGGCAATACACGCGATGGCGATAGAATGTGACTTAGCAACACGAGTCAACACACGCAGGTGTGACTGGTTTTAAGGTCGCCTGAAAGCGCCTTCCTAAGGGAACTGATGCGAGGCGGGTTCTGAGAGGAGGGAACCCGACTAGATTCGACAATGATACAAGAGAGTCAAGCTGTCGACCACATCAGTCGACAGCTGCCTTATAACCGATTCTTGACTGTACACCTTCGTCAGCGATACAGCCACTACTACTAATGCTGGGTAATCGTCCACTAATACTATCAGTCATCATCAGTAATCGTACAGTAATACGTGAGTAAGCCACAACATATGATGAGTAAGATTTGGGAGTGACTCGTCATCCCGCTTACGCTGATCAGCTCTTCTGGATCGTAACACACGTGGTGATATTGAAGACTTCTGGGGTGTTTCACATCAGGCATCACTGAAAATGTGATATTGTGGACACCTTTACTCATCACTTATCGCTTAATGGACATGGTGGGACCATAGGGACCAGTTTTCCTATAAATGAGGGGAGTAGAGCCCCTCTAAGAATACAAGTCATTCACTCTACGCACACTTGAGCTATACACTCTACAAACCTCTCTACCAGTCTCAACACCTTTACAAGGTGAGACTCCGTAACCCTGTTTGCTGCGCTGGTTGCTGTGCAACAGGTTATGGGCCCTGCTACATGGGTGCCATCGCGTTCATTGCGAACGATGATGATTGTCAAGCTGTTTAACTACAGTTGCTGTTGTCGACAACACCATCGAGGCTACCCTTGGCAACCTAGCATTGTGTCCTATGGGGCACAATAAGTCCTCAGGGATTGCACTGATTCAGTCTCAGTAGTGTGAGATGGCCATGGGCACTTGAGGCAGTTTCCACCTCGCTAGTCGAGGAGGAGACTGTGCTAGGCTCTCTTTTACTCATACCAGTATTGTGAATAGCATGCTGATGTCTCATCAGCCTTCACAGATACTATGTCATCCCAACTTAACACCTTCATCCCCGTCTTTGACGGTCAGGACTATGGCAGCTGGGTGTGTGTGATGAAAGCCTTTTTGATGGCACAAGGGCTCTGGGGCTATGTTGATGGTACCAATGTGGAACCAACTCACCCCACTGAACCCACTGCTCTGAAGCCTCTATCTGACAAAGCTTCTGAGAAAGAAGCAGACGTCTTTAAAGCTCAATCAGAAATTTACAAAGAGGACAAGGAGAAGTATGACAAACTGATGGAAGATTATCCTGACAACTTGAAGAAGTGGCAGGATAAGAATGCCATGGCAATTGGCAACATCACTCTTCATCTTGCTTCCTCCCTTCAGCAACTCTTTGCATCTGTTTCTGATGCTGACGACTTATGGCATAATATTAAAGACACTTACTCCATCCCCACCATCCCATCCATCTACAAAGACTTTAAAGAGGTCATCAGTATCCAGTTCAATCCGAACCAGCATCCTGGCCCAGTCTTCGATAAGATGGTTGCAGCCTTAGGTCGTCTTGCAGAAGTTAACTTTGGCTTTGGTCTTAGTTCGCACAATATGGAGCTTGACCCACTCTTGCAGGCTATGATTGTCATGGCCAACTTTCCATCCAAATGGGAACATCTTGTTCCTATCATCCTTTCCGGCACTCGTCTTGATAAACTAATGATCATGGATGTTCGAACAACCGTGATCAATCACTTCAAGACGGAAGCTAACAGAGGACGAGTCAAGAGTGGGCAATCTGCCCAGAAGATCTCTGCTGTGAAGCGCAAGCATGACAACCCTCACTTTTCAAAGCAGGGAGGTCAGCAGCAGCCTTCATCGTCTACCACACCTTCGAACCAGCAGCGGTCTAACAACCAGTGCAGTACTAGAGGTGCAGGACGAGGCAAGTTCCTCAAAGGCAAGGGTCATGGTCAACCTCAAGGCCACTCTCATATCGCATCCATCGCTGCACTCCCATCCCCCACTTCATCCACAATTGCCCATATTGGGCATTCATCTATTACCACCCGCACCATCTCTCAGTCCCCTCCTACTATAAGGACTCCGGGCATCTACCCCTCTGTAAACAATGCACTTACGCTCGCTGAGCGTTTGGAAGTCCCTGCGACTATCCAAACGACAAAGACACTTGAGCAGCACTTCACTGATTTCGATCATGAGGTTCGCACACATTCCAATTGGAACCACGATGAGGAGTATGACTCTGAAGTCGATATCGACATGTCGCAGCCGGGTCCTTCCAATTATATGGAGGACTTTGAGCGCACAACTACCTACGGTGAGTCAGAATTGGCCTCCATCTTCGAAAATATGTCAATGGACTCACGTGACTCTGATAAAGAGAATTGTGCTCCAACTCCTGAAACAGGGGAGTATGAACTATACGAAGAAGGGTATGTCGATCATCCTTCTCTTCCTCCTCTGGAAGTTGCTGTTGCCTCTGGCAAAACCTACCATCTTTATACTAAAGATGCATATGGTAAAGCTACGCACACACAAACTATCAGAGCTTGAAGTTCAAACGAGCTGATGGATATTGTCTACAGACAACATCAGGACTTCGTGCGTAGGCAAGGAGAAGCTATGATGCGTGGAGAGATGCTGGAGCCTACAACTTCAGAGATGCAGAACGCAGAGTCGGTGTATGGGTCTTGTGCACCAATGCCTGAGCCTGATCTTTCAGCTTGGGACCCGATGATGAACAGTGAGGACACAGTTTCCCTTGATTGGGGAACAGATGAAGAAAGGTACGCCCTTCTCACACAGCACTTATACAATGCTGACAATCAGACAGCCTTGGACCTCTTACTAAAAAGTATAAGGATACCAAGTTGTAAAAATAAAAATGTACCATCTGTAGTGTCTCCATTGTACAGTATGAATATCAGCGCACTTGATGTTTTAAAATGCGAGCATGATCAATACTTCACACAGTGTGCTAAGTGTCGAGAAAAAGTAAGCTCCATGTGGTTATTAGACTCAGGAGCTTCGGCACACTTCACTAATAGAATTAGTGACTTCATTGAGTACGAGCCAGCAGAAGAATCTGACCGGATACCGGTTAGTACTGCGTCTAATACTATCTATGTAGAAGGATCTGGAACAGTGCTTCTAAAGCACTACATAAATGACGCTTTAGTAACTACTAGAGTACATCCAGTCCTTTACATACCTAAAATGACAATGTGGTTGCTTTCTATGGGAGCATTCTTACAACAAGGTATGCGTGTAATGGGCAACACGCAACATATTACCTTATACCATAAAGTACAATCGTTTGTCCAATGTAAACCCATTCTAAGTGGACATCCGTTATATTGGCTAGATGCGCAATCTATTGAAGTAGAAGCACAGTCAGCAGAAATGCCACTGATCTACAAAGTAGATTACGATCTTATGCATCGTCGCCTTGGACACCCATCCAAAGAGGTTTTAAGACATGCTAAGGATTATACAAAGGGTTTTCCAAATGGAATTACAATTCCTACCACTGATGGTATTTGTCCAGGATGTGCGCAAGGCAAAATGCCTGCAGCTTCTCATCCACCATCTGATACTAGGGCTAAAGCTCCTTTTAGTCGCATTCATTCTGATCTAAAAAGCTTCCCTATACCATCATACCATAAATATAAGTATTTTATTGTCTTTCTAGATGATTATACTTCATATGCATGGGTATCACTCTTACGCAACAAAGCCTCAGCCATTGGCGCACTTAAACAATGGTTAGCGTTAATTAAAATTCAATTTAACACTACTATAAAAGAGTGGATGTCCGATGCCGGCGGTGAATACAAATCAGATGTGTTCCTTAAAACTTTAAAGGATGATGGCATTACAGTGCTACAAAGTGTACCTCACACGCCACAATAAAATGGACATGCTGGACACTTTATGCGCACTATAATGGACAAAGCACAGTCAATGCAACTTGATGCTTGTATACCACAGTCTTGGTGGGAATTTGCTGTATTACATGCTGTACATTGTTATAATAGAACACCTATGAGTCGCCTTAAATGGCAAACACCATATTTTCTATTAAATGATGATATTCCAGACATTTCACATCTCAGAGTGTTTGGATGTGGTGCTTATGTGCACATCCCAGAAGCTCGGCATATAAACAAATTATCCCCCAAAAGCGAGCTTATGATCTACTTAGGTAGACCTTCTGGAATGAAAGGCGATGCCTTTATGCGTCACCATAATACTGTATTCTATTCCGACAAAGCTCTGTTTGATGAAATGTTATTTCCTAATTGTACTACCGGACCAAAAGATGGTAGAACAAGGGGAACAACCCAGTTGAATAAACCACCATCTAATCAACCACCCATTGATGCGTCTGAAGACACCACTCCTGGTGATCTTGACTCACCACTTCCTGAGCTTCTCAAAGGGAGATGTGCTCGACAACCTGACAGGGTTGATCAGGTTCCAGATGAACCTGAGGCTGTTGTTCAGCCTGACGAGCTGCAAGCTCCATCTCCCGTACCAGATCCTGTACTTCCTCCATTTGAGCTGAGGAGATCTGGACGTTTGAGGAAAACAACTACTCTTCCTGAAAATGTCTATGGAGATAAACCTCCTAGTAAAACACTAGCAGACATTGAGCGAAGTCATACTTGGCGAAAACTGGTTACAAACCAGCTGGGTAGCTCTCGGCAGCGTTCACGCCAAGATCAGCCGATTCCAGGAGGAATTCCTGAGCAAATTGAGCCTGATCCTCCAAGTACAAAGAGTGACTCTTCGCACGACTCAGAGGATGAAGTAGATCAGCAATTGCTGACTCACCTTGCTCAGGAAGGGGGAGTCAAATTCCTGGATCTATTGCTTGCCAAAGCAATTTCACCGCTAGATCTGGAATCACCTGATACCTCCAATATATGTGAATGGACCTTTAGGGACATTCTAAAAATGCCAAGTGATATACAGGAGGAGTGGCGTAAAGTGCGTTGTGAAGAGTTAGAGTCTCTTCGCAAATGCATAGTCTTTGAACTCGTTGACCCGCCGAAAGGCAGAAAGGTCATCAGAAATTGATGGGTATTTGACTTAAAGTCAGATGGCTGGAAGAAAGCCAGGCTTGTAGCCAAAGGCTTCTCTCAGGTTGAAGGCATTGATTATGACGAAATATTCTCACCTGTAGTATGCTTTGAGACTGTTTGGATGATGTTAGCACTTGCAGCGTTAAATGATTGGCACATCTCCAGATTAGACGTCAAAACAGCCTTCCTATATGGCAAACTCGATGAGGAACTATATATGGAACAACCTGAAGGGTTTAAAAACCCCGCCAGAAAAACAAAGTGATGCGTTTAAAGTGTGCCATATATGGACTAAAACAAGCTGCTTTAGCATGGTGGAAAGCGCTTGAAAAATCCATGGCTACGTTAGGATGCACACGCTTGCTATCAGACTCAGGTTTATTTGTTAACGCAGATAAAACCATTGAAGTGATAGTATATGTCAATGATGTTCTATTCCTTGGAAAGAACAAATCAGACATTAGTTCTCTAAAGGAATGCTTTATGAAAATCTGGGAATGTCATGACCTTGGTGATACCCAAGAGTTCTTACGCATGCGCATTATTAAATCCAAGGGTCGAATCCTTGTTGATCAAGTAGATTATCTACATAAAGTGCTGCAGTGTTTTAAACTCACGAACGCGAAAGCGGTCCCCACACCACTACCTGAAGGGTATCAACCAGTACCCAATAAAGGTTCACCAGACCCAGAAATTCGTGCATCATTCCAACAAGTGATAGGATCACTCCTATACATAATGATTGAAACTTGACCAGATATTGCCTATGCAGTGACGAAACTTGCGCAGTATGCTGCAAACCCCATGCAAGACCATTTGAATAGGGCACTATATATTTGCTGCTATCTAATTGGTACTTCTAGTTACACTTTAGTCTATAATGGCAAAAGTGATGGGGGTTTATTAGCATATGCGGACTCTGATTGGGCCACTGACCCAACAACGAGAAAGTCTACTACAGGCTACTTAGTTAAATTAGCTAATGGAGTATTCTGTTGGAATTCTAGAGTGCAGAAGTCAATTGCGCTGTCTTCCACAGAAGCAGAATACATGTCTATCTCAGACACGAGTAGACAGTTGGTCTGGATTCGATCTCTCTTTGAAGAGATTGGAATATCCTTAGCACCAATTCCATTATGCAGAGATAATCAAGGCTCCATATTCCTTGCTTCTATTCCTGTACAGGAAAAGTGAATAAAACATATAGACCTACGCTACCACTACATTCGTGAGGTCATTCGCTTAAAGAAGATTGAACTATTGTTCATTGAAGGAGCCGAGAACCCCACCGATTTATTTACTAAGAATCTGGGACGCATAAAGTTTCTTAAATTTAAGGAACAACTAGGACTTGAGTTTTACTCATCCTAGATAGAGAACGAAATCATCACATAGATCTTGGAAGAGCCTGACATTCAGATGGCATACATATGCATCCGAGTCAGACCCAATAATTTTAGAAGATGTGTCGAGTAATGCCTTTGTGTGGCACACTCGCAGAGAAGTGGAAAAGATTGAGCTTTACCAAAAGTTCAACCTTAGTCCCAATCTTCTTCATGTGACTCTTTCTCTCTCAACACTGATGACATGATGAAGCTATAGGCTTCATGCGCAAAGTGAATCTTCGAGTAATACGCAAATGATTCTTTGATTGCTGTCATCAAGTAGTTTCTCTACTGTACTATATTACTTTGCTCAGTACATACACGGTATACTTAGCAAGGGGGAGTGTTGAAACGTAATAAGTACATACGTATCTTATCTATAGCAGTTACGACATTACAGTAGTATCGTACATATGATTACCATATTAGGGTACTCCATTATGCACAAAGTGGGCGCAACTCCAATATGGAGGGCGCAAGTCTTATCAGTATCACACGTGGTGATATTGAAGACTTCTGGGGTGTTTCACATCAGATGTCACTGAAAACACGATATTGTGGACACCTTTACTCATCACTTATCACGTAATGGACATGGTGGGACCATAGGGACCAGTTTTCCTATAAATGAGGGGAGTAGAGCCCCTCTAAGAATACAAGTCATTCACTCTACGCACACTTGAGCTATACACTCTACAAACCTCTCTACCAGTCTCAACACCTTTACAAGGTGAGACTCCATAACACTGTTTGCTGCACTGGTTGCTGCACAACAGAACTGATAGTCTGGTTTAGGGTTTGGGGAAAATAGGCTCTGAACTGAACTGAACTGAACTATTCCATCACTATCCCTGCCCTGCCCCACACCACCCTGCCTTGCCCCACCCAGCCTCACCCCATCCCACTCCAAGTCACCTGATACTTGGCTCTAGCCAGCTAAGCTGAGCTTGAGCCACTTTATTTGGGAGTGGCTCAGCTTGGTTCATCCCATTTTGGTCAAGCCATGCTTAGCCCAGCTGAGCTGAGCCTAGCTGAGCTGTGGAAACACTAGTAAGCCACAAGATGCTCCCAAAGCACAAGGCAAGACTTCTACGGTCACACAAAAGAAGCACAGTATGATAGGTGAGTAACACTTCTATGTACTTTGTCTATATGCTAATGACTTCCTGATGCAGTGGACGATAACACAGCCATGTTGTCAGCTATCTGGACCAAGCTGCAGCAAGCCATTGCACAAGTCCAGAACAATGTCACAGAAGGTCAGGTGGAATTCATCAAACTTTGCAAATACATTATTTCCCAACTGCCTCCCAACATTCCACCACCATGTGACCTTCAGCCACCTGCCTTCCAGGATGGCAATGCAGTCGTTCCCTTCTCATCATTCACTGCAAGCAATGTGTCCTCAAGCCTGTCAAGTCTCCACCTTGGTTCCCTTAACCTGGACAGCCCCCATACCAGTACTGCTGGTCTTTCTGTCTCCAGGCAATTGGGTGTTGTGCAAGAACAGTCTGGAACTCAGAGTACATGATGGAGCCATGCTATAATTCCTTGGCCACTGATAATATTGTTTGTTTTCTTTTTCAGCACCTGGGAATATGATGCAGAGCACATCTAAGCAAGGGGGGAGTGCTGCTAAGCTTCCAACTGGGGCTCTGAGTGTGCAAGGGTCTTGCAAGTCTTCCTGGACTTTCACTTAGATAGCATGAAGTCAAATATCAATTTTATTTTCATATGTAACTATCATATAGTTGTTAGCATACACTGTGGGAGGATTGGAAGATCTGGAATATAATGATGCAGACATTTCCAATGTGTGAAATACATGTTTGTGATTTACAGAATCATGCTAATCCAGATGAAACTGAACTGGATTCTTATATGTTCCTGAAGGAGCTCCTGAGTAGTTCCCATAGCTCCAGACATTTGGCTTTAGGCACAGGTTTGACATGCTATTTTACTCTACAACTCAGATGAAGTGCAGTGACACATCACCTGGGCTTGGACCTGTGACCACATACATCACTCTGTAACCTGGCAGAAGCATGGAAATATATCCCCCTGACATGGACTTGTGACCAACTGACCAAATGACAACCTGGCCAAAGCACAGAAATTGGTCACTCAGGTTTGAACTAGTGACTACATTCACCACTGTACAATCTGGCCAAAGCATAGTGATAAATCACCCAGCTCGGACCTATGACATATTCACTTTCATGTTCTATCCACCCTGCACAGAATCATGTCTGTAACATTTTGTGATAGGGCATTTCTCCAAAACCAATACTAATTTACATTCTCACAATGTTCCAAGCTGACTTCAGCTACCCCATGAACATAAAAATAATATCTGAGATTGGATGGTGTCAGTTGATCCATAAGGTATGAGGGAACCCTATTGTCAGCTGACCCATCAACCATGAGATTGATGGCTGATCATTGGCTGGAGCTCCTTGGTCCAGGAAGTGCAGTATTACTGGCCCTTTGATCACTGCCATTGCCAAGGCCTGCCTAGGAGTTGACATTAGTATGTAATATTTCCTACCTCAGCTGACCAACTCCATGGCAAGGAGAACACCAGTGTGCTGCTATTACACCTCACTGTCATGTGCCCATCAGAGCTCTAGTCTGAGCTGTTGGCAACCTTTTCAAACCGGTCTGTCAGTCTGTCCTAAATCCATGTCAAGGAGAACACTGGTTTGTTGCTATTACACCTCATTGTCACATGACCATCAGTGACTTAATCCACTCCTTTGGTGAATCTTCTGAATGGGGCATCAGCCCATCTGGTGTGCTAGCATCCTGACTATAACACTTTCTTCTAAGTTGGAAGACAGTACCTTTGGTGAACTTCAGTTAGTTATGCCAAATGTGAAAACTGCAAAATTGGTGTTTACACAGCCAGCAATGGGCTGGTGTATCACCACAGTGTGAGATCTGTGCAAAAAGACCCTAACTCCTAATAATCAGCTTTTCATAACCTCAGCTTGAAGGCTTCCTAACAGTTTTCAAATTTCAAGGACTCTTCAAACAGTAGTAGATTTATAGAACTTGTAGCAAAAACTCTCTCATTCAAATATTTGTAGTATGCATGACTTCAAATCAGACTTTGATTATGTAATGGCCCTCATAAATGAGGGGTCACAGTCACACCTGAGCAACAAAATTAATTGCAATAATGAAAAAAAAAACAAGTTCAGACCTGTATTTATTTTTTGGCTGGGTAATCTGAAGCAATATTATTAGGTCAGATCACAATAAGGTTTACCAGATGGTCCATTTGTCAGGCTTGGAAAACAAAGAATAATTCAAATATTTTGGGTGAGACCACATCCAACAAACCATGCACCAGACAGCTCTTAAATACAACATTAACTTTAAATATAGACTCCACAATTATCATGTTTGACATTGTACAGACTGACTGATCATCACCATGATGTGTTCTTGGGGTTTCAGAATGCTTACTATATGGTTATGACTATGATAGTAAGCATTCATTAGTCATGGACACTTACACATCACCAGCACTTGGGTTAGCCAGTGTTTCAAGTATTTTTAGAACAGATAGTGACTCAATACTAGTACTGTGGTAGTAGGGTTTCATCTTCAAGCTGCGCTTTAAAGCCAGCAAGTATCTGTATATAAGCTGTAGTAGGAAGACCATAGCTCACCAGCTTGGTCTTCTTGAACCATCACTTGTCTTCATCACCTCTTCAGTCAAATTGTTGACTTCTTCATTCTCTTCCAATCATTTGATTGAGGTACCCTAGTGTCTATAAGTGACCTAGAGGCTGCACGACTCAGTTAAGTCGCCCGTGATTATGTCATTCACCCATATCAAAGATCACCATGTCATAACAGAATCCAAGTTGGATCAGCATTTAGTGATAATGCTACATTAAGACCAAGCTTCAACGTGGTGTCATCAGAAACTACTTGAGACCATTGTCATAACATGGACAATGTTTGGTTCAAACTAAGAGGTGCTCAAAACATACTAGAACAATTCCTCAAGGGAGTAGAGTGGAGGTACAGCAGTACCACTGGAATGACAGGATATCACACAAGAAGTCAAGAAGATAACAGATCAATAGCAGTTGAGTTTCTTTACAATCAATATCTGTGGGTTGAAGTTTGCTGGTTTCAACCTAGAGAAGGAGACAGAGAGTGGGATGGCTTTCAACCAGCATTGGAAGACCTTGGCTGCAATATCTACATCAACAAGCTTACACAAGAAGAAGTACAAGAACTAGACGTTGCAAACACATGACCAACATCAACAACTCCACCCCCATCACCAAGTATTAAGAGCAAAGCATTGCAAGGGGCAAGAGCATCAACCCCATCACAACAGGGTATAAATCTAGCAGTTGCAACAGAATCGCTACGACTGGGCACTATGGCTACTCTCACCTCTCACATCCAATCCCAAACTGCTGCGGGGAGTATGATGGTCCCACCAGTATACTTGCTCACAACTTCACCAGTAGCACCGACTGTTACAGCCTTTCAAGCACTATCAGATCCTCAAAATCAAGGAGGGGGTAACAGAGAGCAACCTCCTCCCAACCCACCAGGAGGAGGCAGTGGAGGAGGCAGTGGAGGACCATCCGGTGGAAACCCACCTGGAGGAAACCCACCAGCACAAGTACCAGTGGGACAAGCACCTGTACAGGTGCCACATGACAAGTTTTTCAGAAATCCACCACAGTATTTGGGGGTGATCGCGAAAAGGCAGAAGAATTTCTCATGCAATGGAGTTTATATGAGGGAATCAACTTGACTCACTCAATTATGTGCAACCCATGTCAGAAAGCTATGTTATTCCTCACTTATATTCAAGGAACAGCAGTAACCAAATGGGTAGGATCAATGGTCACCTGGCTCCAAGTACAAGTGGATGTTAACGGATGAGATCCCTATGACAACTGGTTGTGGTACAATACCCACACCTCATTTATGCGGCAATATGGAGATACTTCGAGAGAAGAGAAGGCACAAGCAGAACTTCAAAGGTGAATCAAGATGGAAAAAGGGATATTGATGCGTATGTGGTGAAATTTGAGGAACTAGTCAGAAATGCTGGCTACAATATGGATCAACCCATGGTCCTTGACCTATTCGGGAGTGGACTTCCCTCAAAATTGCACAAGCTCATTTACATTCACGACCAACCTACAGGCTACAAAGGCTGGAAACAAGCAGCAATCACACAACAGGGACAATATCTCCACATGAGAAACAAGTTTGACCAGTACAAAGTACCCCCACAACCCACACCAACACCCACTCAATCTTGGAGACAATTTAGGCATCATCCTGATGCTATGGATACATCTGCAGACCACACCAGGGCAAGAGGGCATCTGGCACATGCCAAAGAAGTATTGGCACAACCAACCCTATATCAACAATCCTCGACCCCCGTTCAAACCGAGAGAAGGGTTTCTGCAAAGACAACAACCACCAGACCTAAGGGAAGTAACTTGCTATAATTGTCAAAAGAAAGGACACCTTAGCCACAATTTCCCCCAGCCACAACAACCACAAAGGCAATACAGCAAGACATGTGGCCTTGAAATAGTGGATGATTGCACTGAAATAGGTGAAGATCTCCACATTGCACAAATGGTCATGGACAATCGAACCACCAAAGAAAGAAAGAAAGATTGGTTGTGAATGGCAGCCAACAAGACAGAATAATTCAAAGCTCTGGCCATGCAGGAGCTAATGGGAAAGAAGGATTTTGGGGATGCCTGAACCCAACAGCCTGGGTGAGGGCATTACATTGCAACACTGTATACATAACTCACTTCCGTTCTATGTGAATTCCAGTATCCATTCAAACCAGCAGCAACAAGGCTGATCTAAGAGCGCTAGTAGGTTCAGGTGCTACAGATAATTTTATCAACCATCATTTTGTAAAATGAATGGGGTTAGGAGTGGCTTCACTGCTGCAACCCCAACAACTCTTTAATATAGACGATACCAGTAACAAAAGGGGAATGGTCACCCATTTTGTGGATTTACAAATACTGACAAATGGGCTCAGTAGAGAAATGAGGTTTCTCATTACCGATATTGGAAAAGAAGACATCCTCCTAGGGTATCCGTGGCTCAGCACATTTGAGCCCAAGTTCAGTTGGAAACACGAGACCATTGATGAAGCAATCCTACCTATCGTCATCAAATCCACTCATCCCTATGTCAACAAACATGTTGTCACACACCTTTTATCCGAGACCAAAAAACACAACATCCTTGCAGACCTAGGGGCACAATGTACGATATGAGGAGCCACCACAGATTTGGCTATTGCAGCAGGGTTGAAGGAGAAAGTGCCAATACCAGACAAGTATAAGGAGTTCAAAAAGGTATTTAGTGAGGAGGAATCTCAATGGTTTCCCCCATCATGAGAATGGGATCAAGTGATCAAATTCAAAAAGAAAACCCCCAATCACATTAATTGTTCCATTTACGAACTCTCTCAACTCAAAGATCAACCACTACATGAATTTATTACAGAGCACTTAAACAAAGGATACATCAGACCATCAAAGTCGCAGTATGCATCACCATTCTTTTTTGTTAAAAAGAAGGACAGAAAACTATGCCCAGTATGGGACTATAGACAAATCAATGAGTTCACCATTCGCAACAATTACCCACTCCCACTCATCCAAACACTCATAAAGGACCTCAGCAATGCTCACATATATACCAAACTTGACATATGATGGGGGTATAACAATATCCACATCAAGGAAGGGGATGAGCACAAAGCAGTGTTTAAAACACCATATGGACTTTTCAAGCCAACAGTCATGTTCTTTGGACTAACTAATTTGCCAGCTACATTTCAAACTATGATGAACCATATTTATACAGATACCATCACAAAGCACAAGGCCAAAGGAACAACAATTCACATCTACATGGACAATATCAGTATTGCAACTCAAACCAAATTGGTGGACCATGTCAATGCAGTCAAGGATGTCCTTGCTGTGGCATTGAAATATGACTTATATATCAAACTGGAGAAATGCACCTTCCACTCACCATCTCTCGATTACCTGGGGGTAATCCTTGAAAAGGGGGTAACATGTATGGACCCCATCAAAATCACTGGCATAAAAAATTGGCCAACACCAAAGAAGGTCCAGGACGTACGATCTTTTCTCAGATTTTGCAATTTTTATCACCTATTTATCAGGGGTTTCACAGCAATCGCTAAACCACTTAATGAACTTACCAAGAAAATGACTGAATGGACATGGGGCCAAAGCCAACAACATGTGTTCGACAAACTAAAACAAAGGGTCACAAGTGAACCAGCACTAGCACATCCAATACTGCAAGATCAATTTGAACTGGAAGTAGATGCATCAGGCTTTGTGGTGGGCACAGTACTACTTCAAAAGAAAACTGATGGCAAAAAGCACCCAATAGGTTATTATTCCGCAACCCAAAATGCAGCCAAATGAAACTACAACATATACAATTTGGAACTGCTAGCCATTGTCAAAGCACTGTGACATTGGAGACCCCTACTTGCAGGATTGCCACACAAAATCAAGGTGTTTTCTGACCACATGAATCTACAATATTGGAGAGAACCACAGAAGATCAGTCAGCGGGTTGCAAGGGAAGTACTAGAATTATCAGAGTACAATCTTGAAATTCACCACATCAAAGGAACTGCCAACAGACAAGCCAATGCATTGTCAAGACAACCTGACTACAATCAGGGAGAGCAGGACAACAAAAACATCACAGTATTACCAAATAAACTATTCATACAAACCATGGCTACACACTGCACTGGAATGCCTATCCATCCAACAAGAATTCTATCAGTAGAAGAAATGATGCCGACCAAAGTTGGAGATGTGCAGGACAAGAACACCATCAAACCATGGGTGGACCCCCACAAACTGAAGAAGATCAAAGGGGTTTGGTACAAGGAAGGAAGAAGAGTGGTCACCAAGGGAAGTGATGGGTGAAAAGCGATAATAGCTGCTCATCATGACACCCCAGTGCATGGACACCCAGGAATCAACAAAACTGGCAAAATAGTGGAATGATACAACTGGTGGCCAACATTACATCAAGATGTGCTGGCATACATACAAGGCTGTGCAGAGTGTCAAAGGTACAAAGTCAACAATTGCCCCATCAAGGCCCCACTTCAACCAATCTTCCCAAAACCAGAAGCAATGCCATTCAAGACCATTGCTCTTGATTTCATCACTAAATTGCCCATAGCCCAGGGATATGACTCCATCCTCACCGTCACAGACCATGATTGCACAAAGGCCTCAGTCTTCATTCCCTGCAATGAAGAAATCAATGCAGAGGAAATGGTGGCATTATACATCAAACACATCCTCCTACAATATGGACTCCCTACCAAGTTCATCAGTGATAGGGATCTCAGATTTGCATCCAAGTTTACAAGGGAACTATGTAAACAATTGGGAATCACTCAAAACATCTTGACCGCATATCACCCATGCACAGATGGCCAATCAGAGAGAACAAATTAATGGTTGGAACAATACTTACACTTCTGGGTAAATGAACAACAGGACAATTGGAACCTTTATCTTCCAATTGCAGAATTCACACATAACAATTGGCCTAACGAGGCCACAGGACAGTCCCCCTTTTTCCTTTTGATGGGCCATAACCTGTGTGCCGATTGGAACTCCATGCCTAGCCCCATTCCTCAAGTGGTGTTACACCTAGATCAATTCAAACAGGCAAGGGAACATGCCCAGAAACAAATCATCAAGGCACAGAAGTCATGGGTGAAACACCAAGATTCACCCCAATTTCAAAAGGGTGACCGCGTGTGGCTAGAAGGACATCACCTGAGAACCCATCAACCTAGTGCCAAACTTGCGCCCAAGCAACATGGGCCATTCCAGATTGCTCAGGTGATGTCCCCAGTTAATTATAGACTGGAATTACCCACGACATGGAGTATCCATGACATTTTTCACATCAATCTTCTCACACCATACCAAGAAAATTCCTTTTATGGTCCAAACTTCTCAAGGCCTCCCCCTGAATTAGTCAATGGGGAAGAAGAATACAAAGTCAAGAAGATTCTAGACCAACAGCAATTCGGCAGGACTAGGCATAAACAATTCCTCATCAAATGAAAGGGGTATCCAGACTCGGAGTCGCAGTGGGTCAACACCACTGATGTCCATGCTCCAGAAGCTTTAGCTGAGTTCAAACAATCTCGAACTCCAACTTCCTCATGTATAAAGACTGGTACCTCTAGCAAAGAAGCTCATCAGTTCTTCCTTCAAACTACTATGTCCACTTCCCCCCATTCTATTACTCAACATGTCCTCTCCTCTCCCATCATCGCACATCCTGTTCTCACCACCACAGAGCCCTCTGCCTGTGATGTCACTGCAGCCTTCCATGCCATTGAACCTGGAGATTTTATCCCAGAAACCCCTGATGTACTCAGAGACGACACCAGTGGACTGGAGGAAGACTCAGAGGAAGTGGAGATGGGAACAACTCCTTTTCGCCAGAGCCTCCTTGTTCCACAAACACTTATCAAGGTGCCAAGTGTCAGTGACATCAGTGACATGGTCTGAGTTTGTGGAACTTGTAAGCAAACCACCTTGTCATGTCCAGGTCACCCTCTCTCCAACATCCACTATGACTGTGGACAACCAAACAACCAGTGCACATGTAACAACCAGCCCTGCTTCATCCTGCCACTGCCAATGCCTTGATATGTTAATGTTGAACCCCCTCACTACATCATCCTCAACCCCACAACTTCCTGGGGTGTTCATGTCAGGGCCATTGCACAGAACGACAACTCCAACAAAGAAAACCAAGATCCCTTGGCAGTTCCAGAATCCATCAATGAAGGGATATCATTTGAAGCAAAATGAACTTGTTGGGGTTGTAGAGTGGGTGTAGAGGCAGCAAAAGGATGCCCTTGCTTCCCAGACTACTGAGGTAATGTAGTTCTCACTGACCAACAATGAGCCTGGGACAAGGCTTAAGCCCCTGACAGTTTCAAACTCAACATTCTCCTGAGGTTTGTTCCCTTTTGTATGAGTCTCCAAGGGAATCAAGTAGTGGCCAAGTATGTCCACATCATGCCTGGCAATAACCCTATTGTCTATGGGTGTATGGAGAAAGGAGGAGAGATCCAACACAGTGAAGTACATGCTGCTCCTGACTTTAATGCTGAGGATAATGACCACCATTACACGCATGACCAGTTGCACTACTTGTGCAATGATTACAGTGATCACCACAGGGTTGATCTCACAATGGTGCAGATCTCAGATCAGTCACTGTGGGTGGAGGTCCTCCATTACTGTTCTGCGTTGCAGCAGTACTTCAAGATTGCAGAGAAGATCAAGACTTTGGAGAACAAACAGTACATCATTGGGAACAATGTTTGCAAGAGCACTTGTAGGCTTGAAGCAGCCAGCACTCTCCAGAGGATTATGGACAAGGAGGTCATGGTTTGTCATGGAGCTACTATTATTCCCTGGGTTTTTGAATGCAGTCATTCAGCCTGAAATGGGGGTAATGTCACATTTGACATTGTATGGACTGACTGATCATCACCATGACATGTTCTCAGGGTTTCAGAATGCTTACTATATGGTTATGACTATGATAGTAAGCATTCATTAGTCATGGACACTTACACATCACTGGCACTTGGGTTAGCCAGTGTTTCAAGTATTTTTAGAACAGATAGTGACTCAATACTAGTACCATGGTAGTAGGGTTTTGTCTTCAAGCTGTGCTTTAAAGCCAGCAAGTATCTGTATATAAGCTGTAGTAGGAAGACCATAGCTCACCAGCTTGGTCTTCTTGAACCATCACTTGTCTTCATCACCTCTTCAGTCAAATCGCTGACTTCTTCGTTCTCTTCCAATCATTCGATTGAAGCTTGCCCATTAAGGTACCCTAGTGTCTATAAGTGACCTAGAGGCTGCACAACTCAGTTAAGTTGCCATGATTACATCATTCACCCATATCAAAGATCACCACATCATAACAGGATCCAAGGCAGATCAGCATTTAGTGATAACACTACAACAATGGTGAATTATACCACTGCAAGTCTAAAAAACAACTGTGAACCTGACAAAACTTAGATTTTTTCAATGCATAGACAAAAATACAGTAACACTAGTGTGCAGCAGTAAACAAATGAATGGCTGCAAGAGAGATAACAGTCTTTGACACAGTCTGTAAGTAAGTCTAACCCTCCGGACACAAACCAACCTGTATTAGTATTGTATATATTAGATAATATTTCCCCCAGCATTCTAGGTGACAACCAGGCTAGGCAACACAACAGTAAAACAACATTTAAACCAAGTAAGTTGAACAGCGTCAAAAGATTACCACCTTTGATCTTGGACTACATGATAAATTGTAAACTCATATCCTGACGCGACGGGTGTGAGCGTCTAGTAGAACATGGTTCACGCACGCACCATAATGTGTGAGCTTGACAATTGTGGCTTTTGACTATACTTCGTGCTCAGGATTGCTCTGCGGGAATTGGCCACATGAGGGCTGAGACCTGAGTGGCAGAGTCATAGGAGACGACCCACCGTACACCGCGCAATACTTCAAGATGAGAAATACGAGAGTTGCGCTCTGAACATAGGTCATACAAGTAAGTGTCGAGGTTGTAACAACGTACTCAGCACCTTCAGCAACGCCTACAGCATCGGTGATCAGTGTCATTAGTTTGTCGGTAAGGACTGTGACCTACATAGCTCATAGCACCTACGGCAACTCCGTTCTGGACAACATCTGCACTCGTTTGCGTGTCCATACTGCCGCTGAAGCTGATCTACGAGTTATTGGTGAAACATTACTTACTTTCCTACCAACTATGGTTTTGAACATACCACATCAGCTGGAGAGGCCTTTGCGTTGATGAACGCGGGTGCGACGGGACTCGATTTCAGTTGTCCATTGGAATGATACTACATGCTTAGCTCAATGCCAAGTGTGGAACAAGCCCTTCAGATCATTCAACCTAACTTACTTCAAAAGGCAAATCTTCTGTTTTTCAGCCAGAGTCACTGAAGGAAGTAAAAATGCGCACCTAGAATGGATGCCGAATGGCAAGACTGCACACCGAATAAATATCTGCTTCGTCTTAGATTGTCATAACTCACGTCAAATACGCCCTGTAATGTGGGTCAGTGGGGGGAACAAGAAAGTTCGTGAATATCACGTACTGTGAGTCGGCAGCCTGGTGGGAGGGGTTCCACCTGTCAACCTGAAGGCTCAGAACGAGGTTATCTTAACTAGTACTCATACCTACCAATGCTTTGTGTAATTCCTACAGGGCGTGTCAAACTGATTGTAAGGGGTACACGAGATTAAGGGAAAGTTACATCGTCGGTAATGATTCCGGTTGTCTTGTAGTCGACTGGAAAGATGACTTTGGTCTTCTTCAACCCAGGGAAGAAGATCAAGACTGAATGAAGTGTGTTACCATCGTCCCATCCATCTACCTCGTCGCCGTCCAGATCGCGCGTCCTGCCGCCATGTCCAGAATCTGCGGCGAACTATCATCAAACGATGTTTCGGCATTTCGGTCCACTCACAATGTATGAAGAGAGCATCGTCGGGGGATGCGTCTTCCACAAGCCATCGCATCGCATTCAACATATTCTTTCGCGTGGGTTGATTACGCGGGTTTGTATTGTCGTCAGTGAGCACAATGATGTTAGAATGGGAGTATCGGTAGTTCTCTACTCATCAATTGTGTCAGCTTTATGGTATTAGAAAGACGCGATGCAAACCCATAAGAAACTGGTACATGTTCCGAGCGTCGTTCACACATCCCTGAAGTTCATTCTGTTGTCCGGTATAGTTGATACCCACCTACATTCTCATTAAACAGGGATCAAAAACATTAGGAGAGGCCACGCACACAAACAGCCTTCCGTTTGCCTGTGCATCGCGAGTGCCGGAACAGCGGATGTGAATGCCGGCCGTCAGACGTTGTATTTGGCGCATTCAGTTCTTGAGCTAACAGCGACTTGCGTGGTCGTGAGCGTGTAATATACGGCACATGAAGCGTACGTGTCTGTACCGGCGAGGGGGCAGACGGCGGGCGGTGAGCGCCAGTAGTGTGTGGGAATTGCGGCGAGGGGATGCCATGCGTCGCCGTTGCCGCTGGCGTCGGCGATGGCACCGGCATGGGAAAAGCGGTAGCGGCAGGAGTAAGCGTAGGGCCGTAGTTGAGCTGCGTCACGTGTGGCTGTTGGTTTGAAGCGGTGTATGCTGTTGTTGGCACTAGCATGTAAGGATGAATTGGCTCTGAGTTCTCTATACGTCCTTTGAGCATGGACGCACATGAGAGAAATGGAAGGTACTTACGCGAGATGAGCATCGGAGGGACAGGAGTTAAACTGTGATTCCCATGCCTCCTGTGCTCGTGCTCATGAGAGTGGGAGCGCGAATGACTATGACCTTGAGAGGAACGAGACCGGTGAGGGTGGTGTTGATAGTGCTGGTTATCGCTAGAGTGTGAATTTGTGAGGGGGCGGTAATGGTGACCCTGTGCGCTTAAGGGTATGCGGATGTTAGATAGTTATTATGCCTGGAAGAATATCGACGTACACTGGGGACGGACTAGGCGATGGTCTAAAGCCTGGGGATCTGTGCATACATGAAAAGTGGTCAAGAGTGATTGTTGTTCAGAGAGACATACGGAGCTGGGCTTGGCACTTGCGAGCTGGAGCGACGACTATGACTGTGACCGCTGTGATGATCGCGGTGACTACTGGAGTGGGAATGCGAGCGTGAGCGATGTCCGTGAGAGCTGGGCATGAGGGACGGGTCGATTAGCGCAGCCTTTCATATGACAGAGTTGAACGCACTTCGCGGTGGGCCCAGGAGGAAGAAGATGACCAGTCGCCCTATATCACTTGTGCTTAATCATGGGCACGAACACGGAACATATAACATACGCGATAGGGAATTGAATCAGAGTTGGTGCATTTGAGGGAGCCCTTGCAATTGGTTGCGCATGCTGATGACTGCAAATTCCGTATGGGATAGAGGGACGATGCCATCAGGAAAGAGCACGGAAAAGATAGAGGCTGTGCATTCAATGCTCACGGGAATCTGCGAGAAGTTAGCAGAGGGTGTGTATAAGATGTACTCCTACTTACGGGACAGACATTCGATGTGTTGCGTCAAGAGTTGCTCAGCAAGAGATGGGTGTTCTTGCGTTATGTACTTTCGTCTCGGCATTACGATGGACCGACCCGACCGCCATACAGCGCGGGCAGAAAGGGCCCAATGGGTGTAAGTGTGATACAATAGGTCCATGGACCTTCAAGCTTGGAATCGTGACATTCGCGATCACGTGATGGGACGTGTTGCTTGTATGCGCGTATTTATTTGAACTGGCCACTTGTTCTTGGATTGCAACGTCCAAGCCACTTGCAGAGGCTCGCCTCGCCTCTTCCCTTCCTTTCTTTATCGACGATTTCGACACGACACCTCACGTTTCTCCCAGTATGCGAAGCACCTTGCCTCTATGCTCTCCTGCACAGTCGCCGGATCAAACACGAACACTGTCTACCTTGTCGCAAACCACACCCGAACCGACGCCTATTCCAACCATTCGTTTGGTTTCTGCAATTCCATCTGCCGTGGGCTCAGCACCAGCTTTGGGAGACCCTCTTGCCTCACAATCTCCCTCGCTTTCTCCTTCCATTCCTCTTGCACCGAAACAAGATAGGCAAGCACCCAGACGTCGCCTTGTTCCGAAAAAGTCGAAGCTAGGGCTTCTAGTCTCCGGAAAAGGTAGCAAGACTAATGGAAAGCATGATCTCTCCGACGTCGTACGTCGTGTTGGGGGAAGCGCTTCGACTGCCTCTGTTGGGAAATCTGGCTTTGAAATCTATGTTGAACCCGTCCCCCAATCTCAGATTGGTGTTGACGAGGTCCTTATGGTCAAAAAGAAGAAAAGTCGCGCATCCTTAAGCGCATTGAAGTGGGGGGCTTTAGGCGAAGTGACGAACACCGTGCAATCCAAAGACACAACACAAACTGTTCGATTGAAGAACGAGGACAAGGAGAAATGGTGGACCATTGGGCGGGGACGCAAAGATTCTAAGGACAAGAGAGTTATTGTCGATAAGTCTGCACGAACGAACAGTAGGTCCATCTATCAACGTTCGCTGGTCGACGATGTTCATATCGCAATAATACCTAGCTACTCTCACGGACAATATGGCTTCTTGCGCACGCTTCAACTCTCTAGATTCCAGCCTCATCCTAAGTCCCACCTCTAAGACTCCCGAGCGCCCAGCACAGCTCCGGTCCGCGTCTGCGTCGGAGTCTCCCATCCAAGATATTAACCCTCACAATGGTTCCCCCAGTGTCTTTGCCTCGACTTCCCCCGATGATAACTTTACGCCTTCTCTTCTCGCTCCGCCAAACTCGTCGACAGGCTCCATTGCCATACGCGCTATGCGTTCCATGCGTTCGGTGGCACGATTGGCAACCTGGACCAACGGAAAACCGACAGAAAAGGAAAATAAACCCGCAATGCTTGTTCCAGCCCAGACGAAAGACAAGGAAAGCAAGAGGATTAAACGAAAGCTCGAGCTCGGCAGAAATCAGACCGTTTCGCGACTCTCTTGTAGCGGTTCAGAGTCGGGCGTATCCAGCGGTCCTCATCCTAAACCCTCCCATCCTCAGCCTCCTATAATAAAGAAACCAGGCGTCTTGGGACTGGGGTTCCCTTCTGGATTCCGTTTTGGAACCGTGCGGAGCTCATCTGCGGGGTCGTCTGACCAAATTTCTTGCAGTTCCGCTGGGATCTTCCGCCCGAGAGTCAAACCTGCTCTTCATCAACTGTCTCTACAACCTCTTCCCTTACACCAAGATCTGCCATGTCGCGCATCTCCTCTTCCAGTTCCGCTTCCGTCAAGTGGGTAGAAGATCGCTCGGAGACCGTTCGAGTGGCTTGTCGTCGAGAGCAACGTGAAGGAACACAACGCGAATCTAGGGAAGCACCCTCTCGAGCTAGGGTCGCAGAGGTCCTTTTAGAAAAATCGTTGCGTCCAGTATTGTCGAAGCCAACTATCCGACCTTCACTGCCTGTCATTGCGATCGAGGCCTCGTCAAGCGGACAACCTGTGCTAGAGAGCGAACCAGGAGCGACGCCAAATAAGCAAAGTAGAATTCGACCCGCCTCCGATCAAATGATTGGAAAGGATCGACTGAGAGGCATACGAGGAGTTGGAGAGGGTGAGTTCGTTTCAATGGCTATATTAATTGCCTGTCCCTGACGAGCGTGCGTGTGTAGGAACGCTCTCCGCTTTGGATGCGGCCACTAATGAGCTAGCATCACTCATCAACCGCCTCGATCTCGAGGCGTCACCCAGTACACCCCGTGGCACCCTACGTCTTTCACCTAGTTTTACTACCCTACTGGCGGAATCTCCTCGTTTGAAGGGTAGTCCTAAGAAAAGTCGCTTTCCGGGGACTCTCGTAATGCGCCCAAGTATGGCATCCTTGACGTCTCTCAGACCTTATCCACAGTCCCGGACACAGGAGGTAGCTCCTGAGGCCCAACGCTATGGTCAGCAGATAGCTCCATGGCCGGTTTCACCACCAAAGCCTATGCAAACTTCATCTACCAATTCTGCACCGCTTGCCTCTTCTACTGCCACTGGAAGCTCACTACCGTGCCCGACCTCTGGGCAAATCGTAGAGTCCATAACAAGCTATGAAACTTCGTTTGCATTCCAACCTCTGCGGCCGGTGAAGCCGAGCCAGCCTGTCGCGCCTGTTCCTTTGTTGACGGTGCCTGTGTCACAGGAGGATTCCTTTGCAACCACTGGCAATGCGCGTACAGAGTCGTTTCCCCTCAAGTCTGAAACCGTCTCTCCGAAGACAAGTGTCAGCTTACTCGCGGGAACCCAGAAAGAGCTTTCCTTGAGTAGGACCTTTCGCAAGGTTATGTCATCGCTCTCGTTGCGAGCTAAAGAGAGCGAATGCAGCATTCGTTCTGAAAGCATTGGGATGCTAATGTCGAATGAGGCACGGAGGGACTTGGGACTGGCTGGCACGCTTGGTGGTTCCATGAGCTCGCGGAATCCTGACCTCTCACTAGAATCTGACAATCCTGACTCTGATATACCCAATGAACTGCAAGATATTCTAACTGGGGGAAACGCCGAGCGTCTTGATGGCTTCGAAGATACAATTTCTTTTTCCCCTGCACAGCTCGTACATATCCCACCTTCTCCAGGTCTACCGCCAGAAAGCCCCCTTCCCACACCAGTGCTGTCGCAGGTTTGTGCCGGGCGTTCTGCCGGGTCTATGGATTCTACGCAACCAATCGCCGACGACGATGAAAGTGACTCATCTTCACTGGAGAACGATACGAAGAGGTCTTTCGATTTCACTGGCGAGCTCAAGAAGTTGAGCGAATCTGCTGGAACTCACCGCCACAGTTTCGTAGAGCAGCTTGAGAGCGCTTTCCGTACCCCGGCAAAATACCACCTGGATAAATTTGGGCCGAGCGAGGATATTCCCCCTGTGCCAGTGGTACCTTCTATCGAGTCTAGACGCCCTGTCTCGGACGAGGCTGGCGAACGACACGTGGTACCACGTCTTCTACCTAGTCCCGAAATTGTGGTTTCGAAAAAGGCAAGGGGTACAATATCATATAACCTGTTGCAAGATCAAGTCAAGAATCCACCTGCGTTATCCAAACCTTCATACGGACAATTAGACCTCAACTTTAAATTTGGTGGTCCTTCACTTTCTGCAAAACCCGCAGATGCATCACGGTTGACACTGTCTGACATCATCCCCTCTCCTGTCCATGCTCGTTCGTTCTCATCAGGTTCCGCTCGAGGGGATGACGTGCCGCAGCAAACACCTACTCCCGCGGCTACGAATGTTGCCCCCCCAGATTCCCGTGTGCATTACCCGAATTCAAGCCCTACACGCTCGACGCTCGAAGATTCACGAGTTGATGCGCACAGCTCTCACTCTCGTGCGTCGTCCCAAACCAGTTTCAGGGGTTTCGAATCATTCGACGAGATACGGCGCGGGTTTGAATTTGTTGATAATCGGCCCGCGTTTTACCCTCCCCCGTTCAATAATCGTCGTAATCAGCAGCCACGCGATTCCATGATGAGCGTGGCGTCCGTATCCTCTTATGGCTTTGTTATCGACCCAGGCCTCAAGGATCCCTTTGACTACGGCTATGAGAGTCGACCCGCTTCTGGTGATATGTCTACTGATATAACGATGTCCACTGTCGACGACACGTTTTCATTCATCCGCCGCGGCCCTCATCGCAAGCGCGTTGATAGCGACTCGTCTAGTTTCTATTTCCAGGCGCCTGGCATGTCCCACATTCCGCGGCCCCTCAAAGGACACACCCGTCAAGATTCTGCGATGTCAACAGCCTCCATAGCTCCACCCGTCAGCATTTATAATCGCAGCTTTGGCGCACACAGAAGGATTGACTCGGCTTCGAGCATCGGTTCCATCTTGCAAGCTCACCCTTCATATGGTTTCTCTGGCGGAAACCGCTCATCTTGGGCCCCCGGGCATAAGCGGGAGAGGTCTGCTGATTCTGTACTGAGTGACACGTCCATACGTATGCCGCGCCCGACGCTTGGAGACAAGATGCTCGATTCTAGACATGACTACTGTCTTCCTCTTGCTTCGATCGCAGCATCTCCGCCTCAAAGCGAAGCGTCTGGCCATTCATATGAGGGCATTAGACGCCGCGCTTCATTCGATTCCATCGTAGAAATGGAATGTCACTGGCGTTCAAGAGACTCGACTATCGACCAGGGTAACACCGGAAGCTCCGCCAAACCCGAAACTGTGTTCGGTCGTGTCGGGTCTCTTGCGGCTTCGTCTTCTCCTGGTCAGTTACAAATGAACGACATTAGGCCATTTTCTCTCTTTAGCGCGGACGGCGACTCTTCCGACCCCAAGCGCGAGGACGACACCATGATTTCTGTGAGTGTCGCCCCTCAAGCTGCTGTTTCATTCATAATTCAGATTACAGATGATTGGAGGTGGCCGTGTCCGTCGGCGCTCAGTCGGCTCATTTGTCGAAAGCTCGCCGCTCTTTTTCCGTGTCGGCAAGAAGAAGTCCGCGCAGACGCGGAGAAAGCATCACAATCTCGTTTCATCGCACGAGTGCCTAGTCAACTCTCCTAATCTCGAGCAACGAATCGAGAACTCTCCCGGGGGTTTCGGCGAGGAGCGCATGATGTCTGCACAGCAGGGACTACTCTCTCGTAACAGTTTAGAAGAGCATTGCCTCAGCGCCGATGGGTTAGACAGGTCCTGTGAGTGAAACGGTGCTCGATTCTACTGCAACCCGTTCATCGATATGTAGTCACGGCCGAACCCGTCTTCTCCCGCCCTATCCCGGCATCGCGTTCGAAGTTGGGCACCCACTCCTCAACTAGTTCAGGGATAGACACACCCCCTTTGTCACCATCTGGCGAAACGTCCTCGGTGGCTAGCGACTCGATCTCTAGCATAGACCTGTCACAGGTCAACCTTTCGCTCACGAACATGTCGTACCCATTGATCATGCAGCCGCGAGCCCGGATTCGCTCCAGGGGCAGCGGTCATCGCCACAGCCGCCGCATCTCCGGTATCCGGATCTCTCGGTCATCAGTTTATGAGACCATCGAAGAGGAAATGTCGGTGATTAACACGCCCGTTTTGGATCGCTTCCCAGAATCTGCCAAAACGAACCTATCACCCGTTGTCGATGACAATGTCATTGTTGTGGACCCCGGTGACACGTCTTCAACAGACTGGGATGAACGCGGAATTGCAGCCTTGCGCAGGTACTACACTCTCAAGGATGAGGTAGATATCACGATCAGCGAGAGCAAGCAAGTGTGGCTAGATACGCCGTTCTCTATCTATGCGGTGCAGTGTGCGTCTTTCCTATCAAATTGATGAAGACTTTCCTCTTACACAAATCGCAGCTTTCGAACCTCCTGCTCATTGTTCTGGCATGCGTGCTCTTCTTGAACACTCGCGACAAACTTATGGGTCCCTCCCCGCTGAGCTCCGCCGTATCCGCTCACGTACGAGCTCACGACCGACGCCTTATCCACAACCACAGCGAGCAGCCAGGGTATCTTTATCTTCCCCGACCGTGCGCCTGGACTTACCTACGATTCAAACATCGCCCGTCTCGGTGCCATCAATAGCACCAACTCTCATGCCTCAGGCGCTGCAGCAACGCTCAATAAACCCAAACGCTGTCGTCGCCGAGGGGCTCCCCTTGGAGGTAACTAGCAAGAGCGCTAAGGTTGATTCTGGTTCATTTTCCCAGTCACGCATTGGCCCTGATTTACGGCGGAACGTGCCCGGGCGAGCAAAGCGCGGGTTTGGCAAGGAAAACAAAGATAATATCCCCTCACCTGGGGCAATAATGGCGTAGGTCAATTTTACCGCATATGTTCATCGCTGACATTCGAAGCTTCAGCCTGGGAGACGGCTTGCGTCTTAACCGCCCTCGACCGCGTGGTCGCCTCGTCCCTACCCGCCCAGCTGTTACTGTAGGAGCATGATGCCAGTCGTAACTCCTTATTGACTCCCGCCTGCAATCAGCCAAGCTGTCAAGCCATTATCATCATGCACCGGATGTATGCTCCCATCGAACCATGCTTTCTTGAGCCATCTATACCTTGATCTATTTATAGTCTTGTTTCAAGGCGTGATATGGCACTTAGTTTCTTGCTCACGATTGTGTACTTTACGAATCACTACTGACGCTACTTACGCTCTGTGCTCACGACAACGCTGTACTCGCGTTTTTACGAAAGAACTCAAAAATTGTTATTATCTGCCGTCTTACTCCTCCAGGCTGAGAATCGAGTTATTCATTTGATGACTACAGAGTATGTCGACCCTATCTCCGTTCAGTGTCCGGTGGTGTCCGGTGGCAGAACTCCGGCGTATTAGGAAGGTTGGTGTGCCAACTTAGTGCTGGGGTGCGCGTGCGAACGCCGTTATCGGTGCGCCAGTTGTACGCTTCAACACACCGAGGTGGCCTGTGAGTCCAAAGAGATTGGTTGAGCAGTAAGTATTGGCGTTCGCAAGACGATGACATACAAGGACGTCGTTCCCATCGAAGGGGGAGCTTCGAGGTCCTCTTCCCAGGCCCGTGAAGTGCTACGGCATTCTCTAGAAAATTCTTGATGCGCGGGGGTGGGGCGGTCGTTCCAGGAGCCGGGAGAGGTATACTCGCCGGAGATGATGAGAGGGTGCGGAAAGTACGTGTGCTGAAGAAGATTTGTTCATAGAACAGAAAGATTGTGATATTGGCACCCACCCGTCAACCACGTCTTTTGCGCGTGCGTGCGGACGTCGCCGCTTTTTGCTGGTGGATCGCACTTTAGGTGTGGTTCGATACGGTCGCACATCGTTGCTTGGTCTAGATTTTGCCAAGGCAGCAGCAAACAGGTGAGCAGGGAGGTATTTGCCTGCAGTTGATTGTACTGCACTCGGGTCATCGCTACTGGCGCTGCTCTCTTCCGAGTGAAGAGCCCTCGTATCACCCTTTGATATCGCCGTATCTTCATCCATTGGATGGTTTTGGAAGTTTTCTGGATCTGCAGATTTAATACCGCCCCATTCCACCCCGCTCTCGCTCCCGCAGACTCGTCCCATTTCTTCGGCGTCACCCATTGCACGTGTCATCCGCCGATGGAGACGAGCATCCATGTCGCTCCCACCCTCAATATCATCCACTTCTACCCCGTGATGCTCCAGGTTACGCTCACCACTCTCACTTGAAGCAATGGAGCACCGCCGCCGACCTGCCTGTGCCTTGAGAATTTGAGCACGGCGCTTGTTCGTTTCCTTTGCCCTACGCTTCTGAGTGGTGTGAAGAATCCTCAGGGCGCGATCACGTTCTCTGGCTGCTGATGCAGAAGCCGAGAGAGAGAGGGATTCTGGCTGACCTGACTCTGAATCCGAGTCGCCGTTCTGTGTGGCGTTGTCCATGGCCGCCGGTGGAGTCCAGCCTGGGCTTAATATCGAGAGAATCTGGAATCTGGCCACGTGCCTTATAACTGCCTTATATGGCGAGCTCGACTAACACCAACTTTCCCACTCATCCTACGACCACTATCATGCTCTCCAAGTCGCGCTTGCGTCGTCTCTTGCCAGGGCGGCGTAGAAATAAGAGGGAAGACCCGATAATACAGGCGGTCCCCATATCAGAGGAGCCCATCTTCCACGATCACGACGGAGGATCGGTCCAGGAAATGCCTTTGATGTATTCAACTCAGCAACAGTGCGTATCATCCCTCAGATCCTCTTTTCTCGGTCACTCACAGCTTCCTGCCATCTCCAGCCAACCCTTAGTGTAAGTGACTCATTTCCAATTTTAAAAACCTTTCTTCTGGACTCCCGCCGCGACAGTGAACCAAATTTGAACATCGACTACGGACGTTTTCAAGAGGCCGTTCCTCGTCCGATGTGAGTGCATCGCCGCATCTCACTGCACTGGCTAGTTTATTGACGCGTCTATGGTACCCAGGGGCTTCGGTGTCCCACCCTCTCAGCATGCACCCAGCGTCATTGCTGTGCCAGTATCACAACACTCACAACACTATGGCGAGCGTGCTATCACTCAGCTCGAGTACGACGGGAGTCAAGCACCCCGAAGCGAGAATTTCCCCCGATCGCTGCGTCATTCGCTGTCTCGCTCGCGTTCCCGGCATCGACCTAGTTCCCGTCACAGCAGCAAGGCGCCAGACATAATCATACATCGTATGTGATGTACCTCGGACCTTCGGGCATATGCTTCTACTTTCTTAGCTCCGTCTATTGCGAATGTGGGTGAGCACAAGCGATCAGGCTCTCCAGATCCTCTTCCTGTCCCGCCTCCCCATTACAAGGGCAGTTACCGTGACGACAGAGCCAATCACGGTGATACAGAACGGCATCGTTCCCACCGCCGTCGTGATTACGACCGCACCCACGATCGTGTCCACGGCGGAAAGGTAAGAGTGCGAAATTTTGGCTGTGCACTTTGCTGGCCGAAGTGGTAAGGTGTGACTTACATCCCATGTGCTTGCCGCCAACAGTCTTCAAGAGCCATGGGTGATTTACCCGGAGAACGCGTCTCCCGTTCCTTCGCTAGGCACACGGAACCACCTGGACATCCCGATTTCCAGTTCTCGAGATGCACCGGACGCAAAAAGGCCGTATGTGTGCGTGAAGATCCTTGACCACGCCAACGTACCTTTGTGTATAGCAATGTCTGTTCTAGATCGGAATTAACTATACTGGCCAAAGCAGCCAGCTTGATGGCTGTGTGAACGACGCAAAAAACATTCAACGCTTTTTGATTGGCGAGCATTGATTAGACTTCATCATTGTAGGTGTCACTACTGACGATTTCGCGTTGCCTTCCAGATCGGCTAGGTTTCCGTGCTCGCGACATTATCCGTCTGACCGATGAGGCGCGCGATCCGCGTAATCTGCCGACGAGGGCGAACATTCTGGGCGCAATGCGCTGGCTCGTACGCGGCGCGCGCAAACACGACTCGTTATTCCTCCACTGTGCGTTCCGTTTTGGGGTACTGGTTGAGATTTCCAACACCCTTCTACAGACTCAGGACATGGTGCCCAAGTCCGAGATCGGAACGGAGACGAGGTAGATGGATACGACGAAGGTAAAACACAGGACTCGTCTTTAACGCCTTCCCATACCAACGCATGACAGTGATATTTCCCGTGGACTATTCTCAGACCGGGACGATTATCGATGATGTGAGGGTTTTAACGACTTTTCCTTTTAATGGCCCTCATTGTACCTAAAGGACATCCATGATAACCTAGTATCATGAATCCTTGAATTCCTCGAATTGACGCTAAGACTAGTGATGTAGGTTAAACCCCTCCCACCTGGGTGCCGCTTAACTGTACGCCCACCTACCTCACCTACACGTTTTCAATGTACATGACCTTCGGATCATTTTCAGGCCGTTATCGATGTGCGTGGTGTCTTCTCTCACGTAGACGCTCTACTCACAGGCTCTAGTCGTGTCATTCTGGATCCGTCCTTGGTGAGTATCATTCTACAAGGTCGATTGGCTATTCTCTAATATTGATCATGTATATCCTCCGACAGATCTGCCGTTCGCCGTTCGCAGCTCGCTTTCACTTGGTTTGACTTCGGGGCTCATTCATGTGAAATAGTATCATTCGGATGGCCGCGTCAGAAGTAGCAGTGTCACGAAAGAATTTATTCGAGACAAGTCCAGTCCTGCTGACGTAATCTGTTGGAGCGGCTCTGCGGATTCAGGTACTGCCTTCGGCGAAAACGAAGGCAGTATTGCCGTGGGTGCGATGAGCTATGCGTTTTTGAGAGTGCTGAGTTGGTTTTCTTTCGAAGGGAACCGTGACACGAAAGCTGACGTTGACAGGTAATAATCCGCGGCCAACATACGAAGAATTACTACGGGACCTACGACGGGCCACCCGCAAATACCATCAAAAGCCGCAGCTGTCGGCGTCACACCGTATCGTGAGTGTCCTCAATGTTTCTACAGTAGGTGCTGAGATTTTTCAGGATCCTGCGCGACAATTCGTGATTTGAGAGAGTGGAGCCACCTTAGTCGGCCATGATCCGTGGTCGTGATCTATTATGTTGTGTGTATGTACTTGACGCAATGGATATCAGCATCACCACCACGTACCAAAATCAGGATCATCTACCATAAGAGGGAATTTTATCTCACATATACTCGTGATCACCTGCTTGAGTATCATACATTCTGCTAAGCTCTCTGCCACAATCATGCCATCAACGCAAGCAAAGGACTATGCCTCAGAACAGTCCACATCAATACCCAAAGAGCGTCGATTCAAGCTGAGCAGGTATTTCTTTTCGGTCCAGTATCGTCGTGTACTCATTACATTCATTACAGGGCTTGTGATCGATGTCGGTGGGTGTCGGTTTGTACTTTGTTCATCCTCGGGAGTGTTTACTTCCTTTCTATAGGCGAAGGAGGATTAAATGCGATGAGGGTCACCCATGCCAGGCCTGTCTAGGCGCACATTCCGCTTGTACGTTCGAGGAGCCTGGCAAAAGAAGCAATCCTCACAAATCCAAGTTTGTCGCTCACAGAGGTCAATTGATTCTTTCTTCTGACGCTCGCACTTTCTCTAGACGGACTGCTACCCTAGAAGATCGTATGCACCATCTTGAAAGTCTGATCCAAGCCATACCTCCAGCTGTGTTCGCCGCGGGTGGCGCGGCTCTTTCCCCACCTTCCACTTCCGACCGTCACCTTTCATTTCCATTACCCTCAAGTCATGCATATCCGACTGCAGTCCCCCCCCCATCTCTGAATACAATCCCTTTGATAAATCCGTCAACTCATTTCACCACCCTTGGGACGAATGAATCTAGTTCACAACTCACTGCGTCAACATCTGGTTATCGGAGTACAGCCAACAGCGAGGTTCCGGTTTCGGAGCATCCATCCGAAGAATCGGCCCGCATGTCACTCTCATCTTCTTACATCTATGTCGACGATGAGGGCTTTACTCGCTGGCAAGGAGAGACATCTGGTCTCCCAATATTGGATCTTCTCATTGAACGACATCACCCTACACCAAAAAAAGAGCGAGACCCAAGTCCACAACATAACTGGTCAAATGGCGGCTCATACAATCCAGACGGTACATGGTTCCCGAATCGCACTACTCATCGTACGGACATAAACCCAGAAAGGATTTGGAAGCTAGTTACCTCTTCCATTACTCCTGACTTGATGGATAGGTATGTTCGCGTCGTTATCTTGACCATTTCCGCACCAACCTAACCTACCCATGGACAAGTCTTGTACAATGTTATTTATCGACTTCATATTACCTGATGCCTTTCCTCCACGTCCCGACTTTTCTCAACGTGCGTCCCTTGAGGACTAAAAGTCTCCTAATACTTATGTTCTCCCAGGACTATGGCGACCCTCAAAAATGGGGAGAGCCGGGGTTTGTCGCATTCGTAGTTGCGGTCTGCTGCCTTGCTTCGCGTCATATCGATGATCCACGAGTACGTGCGAACCCGAACGAAGGGGTATCGTCTGGGACCATGTGGTTTGATCTTTTCAACCACTTGCGTACGCTTCCAGGGGCCGACCGCCCTACATTGTACACCGTTCAAGCTACGCTAGTTGCGGGGGTGTACACTGTTGGGTGGGGCAAACTATCTAAGGCTTTCGCGCTTTTTTCAGAGTCAATCACACTTTCGCTCGATGCCGGTCTCCATAGATCCACAGATGCATATGACATCTTCGATGCGATCGAGGAGGAGGTCCGTAAGCGTACCTTTTGGTGCGTTTATATGTGGGATAAGCAGGCAGGTGCCCACTTTGGCCGACCGCCGCTTGTGCGGTTACGCGACTGTGACGTCTCTGAGCCTGCGGCCGTTGATGACGAATTTATCACCCGCGATTCCGTTGGACCGCAGCCAACAGAAAAACCGAGTAGGATGGGGGCATTTATATGTGTGCTACGCTTGCTCGTAGTGCTCGAGTCAGTGCTCGATACACCTCCTCCCAAGGACTTTGGCGACACGTCATCCTTCATGAGGCGCGCAACGACAACCCTAACAGGTTTTCGGCGACACAAAGGCTTGCGTGAGGAGGAGATACTGCTTGACGAAGTCTCTTTCGCAGTTCCCATGTACTGGAGACACTCACCCGATACGCTCGCAAGCGAAGATGTCATTCGCGTCATACATGCCGAGCGTGTTTATTGTCTCTCACTCTTTATACGCATGCTCATTATGCGCCATCGGTTCTCTGACCTTGTTGCTGAACGTGCTGCCACTGGCGAACTAGACCAGAGTGAACAAGAGCGAGATGCCATGACTGTTGCACACTCTGCTGCGTTGCAGCTCATCTCTACTCAGCTGAAAATTGCGCAAAATGGTCTCATGACATACTGTTAGTCAAACATTATTTGCGATCCAAATATCTGATCTGTTCTTCTAGATGGGGTCCACGTGATTCACCAACTCACTCAAGCGGGGCGCACTCTCATTGGGTTCTTATTGAGCTGCCAAGCAGACGTTTTGCGGCCTTTAATCGCTCCCGCGCTCGATGGCTTGGGATCCTGTGTGGGCCTTTTGCGGAGATTCAGTGATCGTTATGTGTGTGGCCAACGCTCCTGTGATATGATGGAGGAATTTTGTAGGCGTATGTCCGCTCCGCTTGTAGACGTGACATCACGGTTCCTAATGACCCTTGTAGTCACGCAGATTCCGCTTGACAACCAGATCATTTCCCAAGAGCTCATGACAAGCTCTACGCGCCCACCCTGGATTCGACCCGCTCGCAAGAAAAATCCTTCCGGTCCTCGTTCCACAAGTAGCGTCGAGTCACCACCACATGATACGTCGGAATTTGCCAGCAGCCCCATCTCTGCTGCACCTCCAAATGCGCCATCATTCAATCTCACTACTGGCCTTTCTTCTGTCGCACGGAATCAATCTCCGCAACGATTCTCAGTGGAAACATTGTCACCTACGGGGCAGCTTCTCGACCCCTTGGGAGCGGGGGGAGGTGATCTGGAGCTTCCCAAGTCCGATCCCGATACGAGCTCAGTGCCCATGTCGCCGGTCGAGTTGATGGCTTTCGTCGAAGACGGTGGTATCGATGTCGCGAGCCTATTTCCTCAACAATCTGTTCCCGGGTTTTTGGCAGATCTTCAAGCTGGCACCCCATACGAAGAGTGCCTCGGACAATGTACATACCTGGGATCAAATGGGATGGCAGGGGCTGTGGGTACACCATAGTTAACCAGGTCCATACTATGGCGCCTGGTGGGCTGTGTGAAAAAGGTGTAGCGTGGAGAATCCTAGTATAACGCTAGTCGTTCTTTAGCCTGGTCCTGTCTTGTCTTTATAGTAGATCGTATGTTGCATTATCGATGTAGGTTAGTGAATATCCATCAGGATAAAGGGCAGCCAAAAATAAAGGAAATATCTACCAGTCGCTCACAGGGCTGACGCAAATCTTAATCAGAGCGGAAAATCTAGATCTTGGCTGTCAGGGTGAATGTGGTGATATATTTTACATGAACTACAGAAGATTGACACGAGTTCAGTAGATTGTGATACATTGCATACGTAGTTGAAAATCTGGCTCATAACATAAGAAGGTGGACGCGCTCATCTCGGACAGCGAACAGCAGGATAAAACGATGGCCCTCTGCCCGCCGGCGGGAGATAGCGTCGCGTATCTGAAGAGCGTAACCCGTACTTGAATTCGGAAACGAGGATGCTACCGCCTTCCACGTCTCGTCGTCTGAGACCCAACTGGGGGATCTACACAAGGTATCAAAGACGTTCACCGGAGTATCGATCGCCACCACGGGGATGCCAGACTGGACAGCAGAACAGACCCGCGAAGCTGTTTCAAACGCTATTGATGAACGAAAAAAATGGTAGACATTAGATAGCGAACAGGGAACAGGGAAGTTCTCACCCTTCTCGAGGAATATCTGTTTGGTTTGCTTCCGATGTTTTCGAGAGTCTCCTGGAAGTACTAGCCGAACATCCGGCATAGGACCCAACGGCTTGGAACGAACCGGACCTTGCGAATGGTCAAAGAGAGTAGTACCTGATGTTTCGGCATCAATTCGCTTCTGCTCTAAGATTTGTTCTTGGAGCCACGGCACGAGTTCTGGTCTCGAAACTACGAAAGGGAAAATTCGTGCAAGTGGTGACCACTCTGCTAAGGACCACCGAACTCAAACGACTGACCATCATATTCCGCGCCTTTTAGAATGCTTTTGATTCTGAACGCCGGTTGATCGCGGCGCGCAGAACGCGGGCGGGGACATACGAAAAACCTGCGGGTGTATCAAGACGACGTGTTTGGAGCGAACAAACAGAACCATACAGGATACCCTCTCGATTGCACAACTCCAGATAATATTCGTGTTCGCCGTCAGAAATGCTCGTTTCATACATTACGTCCGCACTGATGTTGTGTCTCCACAAAAGAGATGCGACCTCCAGTCTCTCACTGAGATAGCCAGGTTGGTAGGACACGATGTACACATCACATCGCCTGGGGCTCCAAAATCCAAAAGAACGTTGCTCTTTGAGTAGGTTCTTTACGGAAACCGCCTGGTAGGCAGCCAGAGCGACGAGGATCCTTTCCAAGGAGATTTGAACCCCCACTGCGCATACAGTGTTGCCCCCAGCTCTAGGCGGAGAGAACTGAGAGATGAGATCATCGTATCTAGGGCTTATCGTTAATGAACTTGAAGCGATCTATGATCCTATTCGCTAACCTGCCACCAGCTGCTAATATGTCGCTGCGTTTGCTTCGTCTGACCACTTCAAAGCATACACCGCCTTTGAAATAAGCATTGTGGCTGCTTATCATCAAAGGATGGAATGACATAGGCCTTGCAAGCCCAGCAAGGGTGGTGTATTGGACGGTCTTCTTAATTTCGCCGAAGGCGTGGGCCATCAGTGTCACGAGAGGTGGCGAGATCTTTTCTAGTCGGGCAATGAGTGAGTCAATGTCCTCGTCTACTCCGCTGAATCAACTAGCGTAAGTCCAGGAGGCGAATGAAGATCTACCTATGTCACTCAAGACCTCGAGTTCGTCGACAGTGCTTCTCAAAAGGCCCTTTTTGAGGAGCATAGCTCGCTTCTGGGCCCAAGACGACTTCGATTGAGCGATGATCTCGATGATAGGGTCACGGATATCGTGCGGGACTCGGCCCAAAGCCAGTTCCACAACTTAGTAATAGTCAGCATCATACTCAACAACGCTGATCAAGAACACTACCATTCGAATGAGAAATGTGGATTTCATAGTGCTGCGAAAGATTCGGAAACGAATCTAAGCACTCGTTCATGATGATGATTGACTCCGCGGTCGAGACTGGCCCGCCGTTTCCCGTGTCAGTCGAAATGATGTCAAAAGCGGCGGCTTTGAAGACTCTTGGGTGACCAGCGACTAGGCTGATGAGTTGTTGAGAGAGGGATGAACCAATGAATCAGGATGTATAGACATACTTAGGGCGGTATGTGTCACCAATATGAAATCTCTTGATTCGTTTGAGGTTGTTCCGCGCAGCAACGCGTGCAAAGGGTATCAATGCATTATTGGGAAGCCCCACAACCTCTCCATGTCTGTCCACAAATAAAACACGCGTCGTATCCTCGTTACTCTCAGTGGCTGGCATCATCAGTGGGGGCTCCATTTCGATCGCGCCGTGCAAACGGAATATCGCCGTTAAGGTATCACGAACGATTCCATTTAGCGATGCGTGTTCCGGATGTTCGACATCGCTATCGTAGAGGAATCCTCGTACCCCACGGGAAGTCTGGTTAAAAAGCGCTGCGAGGACCGCTTGTCGGTGAGGGGAATCGGGTTTAACTGAAGAATACTAAGTGGCTACTCGTGAACCTTGATTACGCACTCACTCATCATCCTCAAAGCACCTTTGAAATACTCATCTTCCACTCTTGGAGGAAGTAAGCTACTCTGGGATAATTCAAGGGCGGTCGGACGTTCATCTGGGCTGTGTCTGAGTAACCAGGATATGACTAAGGAGCATTGATTACTCAGTGAATGCTCGAAAAGACTTTACAACACAGAATCTTACTCTGGCGCTGACGCGTTCGATGGGTATCCCAGTCACCGGGAAAGATTGTGTCCTTTTTGCGCAGGTCCTCAATGACGGCAATACGCTCGGCTCCAGTTGAAAAGAAGTAATTCATCTCAAAGAACACAATCTACAGAGTGTTAGCACCTCTCCACATAGTCGCAGACTGTCTTACTCCGAGACTATACAAATCCGCCTTTGTATGATTTCGCGGGCCTTTTTTTGGTGATTGTACTTCCGGTGCAATGTACAGTTTGGTCCCAACCTCTGTATGGAGAATAATGAGAGGTATCCTAATAGCAGAGATCGAGGACAGACCAAGTGTCATTTCAGCGTCGGCCGTAATCGTGTGCGGGGCCAGTTCGGATGGCTCGACGGCCGCTGCCAGACTGGAAGTAGCGAGGCCAAAATCGCCAACTTCAGCGATGACCCGTCAACGCGAGTATAAACAGAGTAGTCTTAACGACCCGCCTTTACAGTCCCCTTTACCGTCTGTGCTAATCGTCAGAACGACATTAACGATGAAGACCTTTCTGCCGCACCAATGAAAATGTTCGTCAGCTTGATATCCCTGTGGAGCTGCAAACTAGCTATCAGCTCACAAGGCAATTATATCAAAATGGTTCACAGACAATCCCTAAACTCGACATGTGGACAAGCGCATCGACAACCTGATGAAACAACCGCCATGCTTCATCCTCTGAAAGGCCTTCCGCTATGCGCTAGGGACACCTTATTGGCGTCAAAATAGGAAATACTAGAAGTCATCGCACCTCTCTGAGGGTTTGCCGCTCTACAAATTCCTGTGCAATGGTTAAATGTAACCCTTGACATTAACCGACAAGGAGCCAACCATCTGAATGTAAAGTGTACGAGGACGAGAGGGAGGTGGAGTACGAGGCACCACATTAATGACTGCGGATCCGTTGCGTGGGTCCTCGAACACCCTAGCAAGATCTTCGGCATCGGTCTCGTCGCCGTCAACATCCCCATCACTGCATTCCGTGACGTCCGACCCAGAGCCAGTGAAATGAATGCTTGGGAAAGATGTAGAGGAGCAACTGCCTGAACCAAGGTCGTCGAGATCAATACCGAACGGGTCCGACGAGTCATCACGACGACGGATTTCGCCCAGAACAGATGTGACTCCATCCGCGGTCTCGTCACCAGAATCATCAGAAGACCCAGCTGTAGATAGCGACTCTGAGTCTTCGAACCACGCGGTGTAATATCGGACAATGAACCGGTGCGATAGCCGGCTGAGGGCGTTGATTTCTCGAAGAATTTTATTGTCCGTATTCGGGGTCCGCAAGCGCACCTTCTTGACTGAAAAGTGGGTGTAACCAGGTGGTCACCTGTAAGGAGGTGCATATACCTGCGTAGATGCGAGAGTCAATTTTGTTGCGCGCTTTGACGACTGAACCGAATGCGCCTCGACCCTACCCAGTGATTTAAGGAAACTAGCCCATTAACAACATATCTGATGACACGTACTAATAATTCCAGTTCTTCCCAATCCTCCTTCCATCGGCTAGCTTGCTGTCTTCTCATAATTGGCGCTCTAAAATAGTCGATTTCAGGTGAACTTGCGTATGCATGAGGCACAGGAGTCCTTTGGTCTTGGCAGATCACAGTCAATGCGACAGTCCTCATCTGAGTCTCCCAAATTCACCTGATATAGGAATCGCGACGACGCTAGACTTCGTGAACGAGAATTGAGCCAACTCCATGAGAATGGTGGAACACGAGGCGTATTTTCGCTTTTGCGAGACCATGCTCAATGCAATCCGTTGAATGGCAGGGGGTATCGACGCTAAGGCGTGTAAGACGCGCGAATGATCCTTAGTCATGACTCACAAGATACGAGCGCCGCTTGCGCATCTGGGAATCGCTCCACAACGTCACGTCCCAGGAGCATCCGCAGGAAGATAACCCCGACATAATGTATGTCACGAGCCTTCGTGTAGATGAATGTCGAATCATGAACGTCCTTCGCTAGCCTATGGCAAATCGGTTACAAGTTTCTCAGGACAAAACATAGACCCTACCAGCTTTCTGGAAGATTGGTCGAATCCGTCACGGGGGATGAGCTGGGTCCAAATGGGTTTGATCGGTGAAGGTCTAGCAACTTGACATAATAACCTGTCATCATAACTTTGGCGAGCTTTGACTGGCCAGACTTCTCCAGACTACTTGAGAGACCAATAGTGTGCAACGAGAGACCTTCGTTAAAGTCTGAGCTGAGGCTTTGGCGAGAAGGAACGGTCCTACCTCTATGGACGAGATCCGCGGTATGTACCTCACTTAGTCCAGTCAGAATTTGCATGAGATAGCTCTTTGCAACGTCAAACAGTGGAACATGACTTATGATAATATACGCACCGACGCGCGCTCCTCGCGCAGTGTCTCACAATCCTCTAACAAGTCGTGCAAGGTGAAACGTGGCCTCTGTTCCATAAGGACCGCAAGTTGGGGTGCGCCGCTAGACTGAGGGTGAGTGAGTTTGACGGCGTACAAGTTGGTAACGTTCTCGTGGCGGATTCCTATGAGACGCTGGACCTCTTCTTGAACGAGCTTCAGCTTCTTACGGCCTTGGTGTGTGGTATAATAGTGAGTGTCGAATGTGACTAGATGCACCTCGAGCGGGAGCGTTGCGGCGATATCGTCGCAGACAGGTTCAGCTTGATAGATAGTACCAAGACAATCTAAATTGTCTTTAGATTGCAGACGACATGTCAAACGACGACCCACCATTTTGTGGGTGAAATAGTTTGACGGCACGGAAACACAACTCGTTGATGTTAATTTCGCGATCAAACGATTGAGTAAGGATATCATCTGCAAGTTCGGGAACCTCAGTTGCATCAGACCTTGCCCGATGACGGGCTCTGTGCTTCTCGCGTTCAATCTGGTTTCGTTGTGCATCTGCTTGCATCTGTTCTTTGAAGGCCTCGGCGAAAAGACGATCACGCTCCGCCTCCTCTTGCGCTTCAGCTTCTTCCCGTCGTTTCTTTGCCTTACTCAACGTAAACGAGGGTCATAAGATTCGACGATGCACCCACTTGCTCCTCTTTTGATGCCCGCTTGATCATTTCTGAAGCCAAGGAACCGACAACTTGTACGGGTGGTACGATATTGGTGGCAACCCAATCTTGCGCGGCCGTGACAACCTAAACACAAGAAGGTAATCAGAACGAGTGATCGATGGCATGAAAAGAGCATCCTTTTCTCTAATTCACGAATTTTGGCTCACCTGAAAAACAATTTCTGTCCCACGAGATTGCTGTGCTTCAGCCCGAATAAAATTCGTGAGCTTCGTGACATAATCATCTGAAATGCCTTTGATGGGCTGTTGAATGGTAAAGATGGGGTGTGCGTTTGCAGGATAAGTCCTAGGAAATCTAACGTGAAAGTGCGGCGAAATAAGCTACAAGTGATACACAGGAAGATGGGACTGACATGATGTGTAGGTGAAAGAAGATCTTAGCGGCGTGTTCGGTGTCTGGGTGTGTGATCTTGAGGACGAACTCTGGAAGTCTTGCAGCGCCCTGCCAAGCTACTGAGTACACCTTACTATCGATGTCACGGCCAACTGCACAATGCACCTTCCAAGCTTTAGGCTGGCATTCTATAAAGTCATCGGCGTAAATGGATTTCAAAGCGGTGATTTCTTGTCGTTGTTGTTCTGACGATGTCGTGTCCATTCCTGGTGGCAAATTGCCTGTGTTGAAGAACGGATGGGAGCTCTGTACGAAGGAGAAAAAGGTCCTTGGGACCGCAGCTCAAGCTTCCATGTTCCTTGGCCCAATGAGTAACGGTCGAGTATTGTTGTGGTGGTGTGGGGACTCGAATGATAATTAATAACTCCGCGCGACTATATGCGCCACTTGCCTTTACAGTAGACAGTGGTTTGGCAATGTCCCTTCCCCTTCTCTACATTATTTTTCTTATGAACCTACACTGGTCATGGGGAACCCCTCTATCACTACCGGCTGCATTACCAAGCTTCGCACTCCATCTCCCGTTGTACAGACGGGAGGCGGCTCCCAGCATTCGTAGGCGAGCACCTGAACAAGATTCTATCGGTTTGGGAAACGATATCGATGTGTGCGGATTTATAACAACCACTCTTGCTCTTCTTATTGTGCGAACAGAACCTATAACGTGCTGGTTCATGTAGGCGAGATTCTCACACCCCTTGTTCTGGGTACGTTCTATAATTCCAAGGAAGGTGCAAACATCTGACCTGTTGTTTCCTAGATACTGGCTCTTCCGATCTTTGGGTGCTCTCTAGCTCCTGCTCCACAGATTGTTTCTCTGTCACCGTACCATTGTATCCGCAAACCTCCTTTCAACCGAGCGGCCTCGCTGTTCGTCTTACCTATGGTGACTCCCAGACCGGAACTTATGCACAAGGGCCGGTTGGGAAGGACGTCGTCGGTGTTGCTGGCTTGCGGCTCCAGGATCAATACATTGCCGCGATTTTGGAGACGAATACCAGCGTACTGCGAACTGGTTCTGCTGGAATATTTGGGCTGGGGTTCCCGGTTAACAGGTAGGTCGATGGTGCCTGCTCGAGCCAACAGCTCCCCGCTATCTACTGTGAGCCTAGGAAATCAGCGCGGTTATCCCGGTGTCGGCTCCTGTCACCCTTATTCCTGATTTTAATGCGCCTTGTCTGTACTTGGTGCCTTCGTTATAGGGTTGCGATTTCTTGAAGCAACTTATTTTGACAAGAGATCACTGCTACGATGCTCTATCTTGAGGCTGTGAGCCGCACCTTGCATCCCTCCCTGCTAGTTGTTTCGTGGTATATGCGTCGACAATCGATCTTGACCGCATGTGTGCTGCTTTCACGCTACAGGCTCTCACTGCTCTCAGAACAGTCTTCCGCTTCCATCGTCTCTTCGTACATGCGCTGACAACGCGATTCTGCCACAGTGTGATCTGGAACAAGCTACTAGTGACCAAACTGACGCGAGAAACGGACATCGAAGATCGAAGTATCCCTTCTTTCGGCACTCATATCTTTCCCGACCTGTCGAGAATTCGTGGACGTCGTAACTTGGCTATACGTGGCGCTTCAGACGGGTCGTCATCTCCGAGCGTGGGTGATGCGCTTGCGAGTTTCGCTACGAACGGGCCACTTCTTCCCCGACTCATCTTGACTGGAGCATTAGCTTCCCCCATCTTTGCGATATCGCTGCAGCGAGATACCGTCGACATCGGTGGAAATCAAGGAATGCTCTCAATCGGCGAGCTGCCAGCTGGTATAGCAGCGGAGAACTTGACGTGGGTCCCTTTACGAGGATACACTGTCGCAGAAGGGGGACTTCCGGCCCCGGAGGACTCTCCAAATGAGGTACAACTCGCTTTATCTCCATGTGTTACTCAAGTGATAGGTTTAGTAGGTTTACCCCATCACTTGGGAAGTTGCTGTGGATGATGTGTATTTCGACGGGCGAAAGCTGCCACGGTCGGCTCTTGTTACGTCGAACATCACTCTGTCTGCCCTGCTTGACACAGTTCGTCCCGTACCCGGCTCTTAGATGTCATTCATAATGTAATCACAGGGAAATTCACTCATCCGGGGCCCCAGAGACGTTCTGGACGCAATTGTATCGCAACTCGGAGGCAACACCTACGACTGTGCAGAAGCACACACGCTTACTTTCCAAATTGGCGGGAACCTATACCCGGTCGATCCACGCGACTTCGGCTCACAGACTTTCGAAAATACAGTTTCTCGGTGTACCCCAAACCTTGCTGCGACGGATCCCCCCGGCTCAGGCTTTCTATATAGTTGGAGTATCGGTGACCCATTTCTTAAATCGTAAGCGGGGCTGTCGATCCGATGAAAGTTACCTACGTCTCTGGGCAGTGTCTTTGTTGCGTTCTACTACGGCAATCTAACCCATCCCTCACAAGACCAGCCTCGTATCGGGCTTCTCTCCACCGTAACTTCAGACGCTTCACAACGCTTACAAGCCGCAGCTCAGCTTGCTAATGCCACCGTCGGTGGTAACTTGCCTGGTGCGATTTTATGCTGTCAGACCATCACCAAAGTTACTTATGTTGTCGCAGTGACCTCGGAGGCTGCGCCTTCCGATGTTCCTCCATCTTCCGGGACGGACGCTGTGGGTGTTCCTCAAGCGCATAGCACCCCACCTCCACAAAATTCCCATAGCTCTGGGGTATTCTCAAGGCGGACATCACCGATTGGCATCATAAGTTTACTAACAGCTGTATATGCAACGCTCGCACTATTCTGTTGTCCAGCTTGACGTATTCTTTTCGAGCGTGCATTGAATTAAAGAGATGTGTTGCAGAGGCGAATATTGGATCTCTAAGATTCCCAGCCCCATTCACTTCTTTCTTGCTGAGAGGTACCTCCAGATGTACTGGCGTTATAGCGACTGAGATACAAAATGTCCAAGAAAGAGAGTAATTCTTTTGAACGACATTATAGACCAATGAATCACTTTCTCTTTGATTTTGAAATATTGACAACAGTATTAGTCACTTCTATTTCTAGTGGGATATGCTAATATTTCTGCATAGCAATGATTTGACTACTGTAAGACAAATGGTGGAGCTCCTTGGCTCGGCACTTTCTCAGCGCGGCTGCAGTTGTTGTGTGATTTTGTTTCACAATAGAAAACGTCCACGGTTTGCTCTCATTGATTGACTGTGCCTCAAGTTAGCACGTGTGGCGGGGTCCACGCTTAGAGAAGGCACACGACGTCATGTACTTGTAGAATAGAAACCGGTGATATTCACAAAATGGTTATGGTTTAGGGGAGTATTTGCAGGTTGTACTTCCACTTTTCACGCTGTCGTAGTTGCTGGCCATAAACGCGTGTCGCAAGCAGCCACTATTCATGGTGATGAACGGTATCGATTGGTCGCTATTGGACGGTCAGTAGTCCATGCATTCTGAAGGAAGTACGGAATCGTTCTGAATTGGAAAAGTACATGGACATGAGTCATCAAACGTCCTCTGGGTAACTGAAGACTAAATCGTCCTCGTCCTCGAGTAGTACAGTCAGAGACTCGCCGACTCTAGTCGGCTCAATGATACGATGTCTGAGGTGTTCGTAAGTCAAGATGTTTCCAGGAATAATAACGATGCACGTACTGCTTGAGGAACTCATCAATACCTAACGAGCCGGCTTCCCAATCTACTCGTACCCAGTTGTGGACAAGCTGGCCAGATCGGTAGACAAGCATTGTAGGGAGCATGTCTGTATCCACGTCAACATCAACGTCTTCCTCATCCTCATTCTCGGACGGAGTATCAACAACGGCAACATCATTGCCGTCCCCATATGGGTCGTCCTCTTCTTGGTCTGGAAACCTTGGTATAGTGCGTGACTTCGAGAGATATGTTGATGATGGTGGACGAGAACTCCGTGGCTTTGCCCCCGGCATCAGCGCGAACCCGATTGTGGACGCGCGACACCTGATGAACTTAGTGTTTGGATGCTCGCGCGCTAAGCGCGCGAGCCTATCGTCAATTGTATCGCACCTGTCGAGTGACTAATTGGCAGTCAAGCAGAAGGTGGGAGCATGCGGTGAGTTCTCGAGCAAGTCCGGGCGCACATGCGAACGTACGCACGGGATCGTAGATGTGCACTACCACCCACACGTTCTGATCATCTTCCACCGCGGGTACAAACCCCTTCAGCCCCACCTCGCGGAGGTGCCCGAATCGCCCTCGCTGCCGCCGCTCGAGAGTGGCGCTGTCGTTTTGATCCTCGAGGAAAGTCTTGCCGCCGAGGTTCGCACGCTCCATTCGAGCAGCAAGGTTCGTCAGTTCATCAGCCTTTTTAGAACGCTCGCGTGCGGCGGCTTCATCGTGGTCACGGATGACACCCTTCACTCCTGTGCGCCCGGGTCCCATACCGATCGAGTTTGGTAATCGTGCTTGAGCGTCGACTTCGCCAGCTCGATTTCCCCAAAGTTTTCCGTGGTCACTACCATCACCATCGCTGCCGGACGAGAGAGAGCGCGCTGGCGACGACGAACGGTTCTGGGTTTGGAAGAGTTCACCTGAAAGCACGAGCTGCTCGAGACGATCGCCGTTCTGCCCCAAACCTATAAAAAAAAGGAAAGCTAGGGAGAGAGAAAGACATTTTACCATCGCACGTCCCCGTTTTTGAATGGAGAGACAAAGTACTCGGAATGACAAAGTACTCGGAATGGGATATCAGTCACAACCTTTTACTGTAAGTTACTGTAAGTGCTCATGACACGGCAAAAATAATCAAAAAAGAAAGTCTGCTCGGCTTTCGCGGGCCGGCCAGGAACCCGTAATTTACTGATCTCGAACAACCACTGCGCATGTCTCCAGGCCTAAAGAGAGGTCACGTTGACGAAGCAGATGTCCGCTTATCCAAGGCATGTGTCGTGTTCTGCTTGAGCCATCGGTCTGAACTCTCCGACAGAGGCGACCGATTTCACTGGAGGGTGTCAAGGAGCATCCTTTTGCTTCGCTCGATGGTGGCTCTGAAAATGACCCTACAGACGATGAGGATAACGCCCCAGTTGGCGAAAAAATGTTGTGTCAAACTGCCATAGGTCAGCTCGAGAGCGCCAAGGCGCATAAACCTCCAACTGGGGTTGAGGTTAGAGCCATAAAAGCTGCACAAGAGCTTTTTCTGTCTAGCTCTTTTAAACTTCAGGTACCCCTTAGGGTTTTCTTTGCTTCTGGTGTGTCCTCACCATTGGGATATCGCAGGTCGATGCTCTCCTACCAAACATTCGACCAAAGGATTCACGAAAGCCACCACTGGAGAGGTTCCTCTTTTCTCTTCACGCCTATCTTTCATCTCTCCCGTCTGTTGAACCACAACACCCTTTGGCGGCAGCGGGTGCTCTCGCAGATGGTACCCTCTTCCCCAACAACCCAGGGAAGAAGAAAGCCTCTGGTCGAGATGGCACGGGCGCCCCCTCGCAAATTGTTTCTGTCCCTTACTCATCGCCCACACCGACTGAAGACGCCAACTGGAAGGTTTCCTTTGAGAAACCGTCGAATATAGCAATAGTTGGGAGTTGGATCAATGACGTTGCTGTCAAATCTCCAGACGGTGAACCGTGGGTTGTAGACTTGGCAGTGGAGATGCCTCCGGCATGTCGATCTTTAAACGTCTCGCTGATGCTATTGATCATTGGTATGTAGGGTCTGTTCCAGGAAAAGGACTACATGAATTATCGGTTCTTCCATAAGCGAGCCTTTTACCTCGCCGTCATCGCGAAGTATGTGACCGACCCTAAAAGCCACCTCAATGTGGATGCATTTTATGAGTCCAAAAGAGGGGATCCGCGGCTGACGACGCTGATCCTGCGACCCAAACATGGTGCTCTATTTTCCATTTTTGGCAGGTCCTTTGGCAACGCTAACAGTTGTATAGATAATACCCCGACCGATTTTTCGAAATTGAATGCAGTGATACGAATAATCCCTACGCTTCCAGCTTCTTCTCCCATTCGACAGATGCGGTGTTCCCCTACCCGAAGCAACTTTCGTGTCCACCTTCACGACCTTGCCGACTCGGATCATGAGAATCGGCCCACCCCGTCGTACAATGCTGTCCTTATGCTCGCTTCGTCTCCTCTCCGTGATGTGCTGTCGGTGAATACGCTAAAAAATGATATCCCTGCCTATCATGACGCCCTATCCCTCCTGCGAGTATGGGGAAATCAGCGAGGGTATGGTGAAGGTCGGCGCACATGCATTCGGGGCTTCGAGGGCGCAGGACCCTTATGGAGTGCTTTACTGGAGTTGTCGGTCCGTGGAGGGGAGCCTCGTGCGGAAAAGACTGCACAGACTCTCCCATTGAGGGCCGGTCTCAGTTCGTACCAACTTTTCAAAGCCGTTCTGGACCTTTTATGTAGGTTTATACAATAAATATCGTACGAAGACTGACACTCTTCAGCTCGGCACGACTTTTCTCGTGAGCCCCTTTTTGTAAAGAGTACAGGTGGTCATTTGGTACGCTATTGTCGAACTGTTGTGATTTTGGCTATTCAAGGACCTTATTAGTTTGCTCCAGAGGAATACTCGGGAAGATTCGAAGCCATTCTCGTTGACTCTTCATCTTGTGTCAATGTCCTTGCAGGCGTCCCCCTTGCGTCCGTGGAGATGGTAAACATCTCATCGCTAGGTTCCACAGCCACTGATCTGTCACTAGCTCAAACACGACGCACGTGCTACCCTTGAAGTCTTAGACGGGGCATCTGGAGACCCGTTCTCTGAGGCATTCCTTCGCGACCACAGGGACCTTACTTCTCGTTTTGACTGTGTACTCGCGTAAGCTTTCATCCACTCTTGAGGCGACTCCTTTTGATCACACGTTGCAGGGTTGATTTATCGTCCGCCGCCCGGGAGCGAATATCACTTCATGACGTATTGGAGAACGGCTCATTTTTCAGCGCCCTTCTGACCTCCCTGTCGACGCTCCTGCGTGAGGCACTGGGTCCAAGGGCGAAGGCATTTGCCATTCTACATCGATCATCACGACCTCGGCCCCTTTCTCAAGGACACCCGACGGATCCTACTGACATATTCATTGGGCTAGTCCTGGATCAAGAACGCGCATTTCGTCTCGTAGACCAGGGGCCATCAGCCACAGAACCACGATCAGACGCTCAGGTTGCATTCTGCGAGTTGTGGGGTAACAAAGCCGAGGTCCGGCGTTTTCAGGACGGAAGTATTACAGAGAGCGTCGTCTGGCATGTTCGGAACTCGGACGAACGCGCCCACATCCCCGTAATGATCGTGCGGCACATTCTTGGGCGACACTTTGGAGTGTGTAGGAACTCTGTGACTTCGTGGCAACCCGAGTTTGATAAACTCCTCCGCCTTCCACCGACAATCACCTCGCATTATCGCGCTGCTGGTTTTAAAGCGGCATTTCTCGCATTCCAAACACTCGCGAAATCTATCAAACAACTTGGTGAGGAGCTGCCGTTGACAGTGACCAATATCAGTCCGGTAGCCCCAGAGCTTCGGTATACTAGCGTCTTTGCTCCGGTCTCCGTTTCAGCCGGTGTTATGTCAACGCTTCGGCCATGCGCAAGATATATACAACTCATCTCTCTTAATCTTGAGTTCGAGAAGTCCGCGCGCTGGCCCGATGACTTGATAGCCATCCAGATGACGAAAATGACTTTCTTGGAACGGCTTGCGCAACTGTTGGCGAAGTCAACTCCCGGTCTACATGCGCGTGTTGCATGTACAGTACCAACTGGTGTGCCTCCGACCGTTGATCATGCTCAACTTGAGGTAACTACACCTGACGGCTGGACATTCGCTTTGCGTATATGGCACGATCGCGAGGCAACACTTCTCGATCGGATCCTCCACTCTCCACCAGCGACACTTCCTTCACATGATCTAGAGAATGCACGCATGGCTCGTAGGTTGTACACACAGCGTTTCATCGCGGCACCACGACACCATCGCTCTGTTGCTACGCTCCACCATCGGTTTGTAGCATTTTCAGGCACTGTACGCCTTGTAAAGCGGTGGTTGGCTGCTCACTGGCTCCTCCGACTACACGTGGGGGAAGAAGCAGTAGAAGTTCTCTGTGCAACGGTGTTCATTGGCGTCGGACCTGCACATGTTCCCAGTACACGCGAGCGTGGTTTTGCATGCGTCGTCCGACTCTTGCGAGACTGGGATTGGTCTAATGGGATGACCATCCCTCTAGACGGCGAATCTGAACCAGGGCCTGACATATATTCAAGCGCAGTACCTGGCGCAAAAGGTGTCTGGGTACTGAGGACAGAAGCCGATCCTGACGGGCGTATGTGGACCGTAGACGCTCCGAATGCTGTCGCGGCACATCGGATTGTGCCCTCGCACGAGCAACACACGATTACCTTCAGGGTGTGGAGTCGGGCGTGCTTGACGTCCTGGTAAGTATCCCCTTTTCGTACACTTTCCAGGTCCTCATTATAATCCGTTGCTTGGTGGGCCACCAGGGCATGTTCGTTCATCCGGAAGACGACTACGACTTTGTCGTGAAACTTCGGCCAGCTGTGCTCCCACGCTATTTCCAGAATGTGACAGCCGATACAGCTGTTTGGACCAAATCGAGAAATGATGGTCTGAGCGGCGAAGCGCCCGCTCGGCCAGGCTTCGACCCCGCGGAAAAGTACCTCGATGATCTTACGGTACGCAAAGAACCCCCTCCAGCGCTGCCCCAGTTGATTATATTGCGGTTTAGCGTATTTACGCGGACACGGCCAAGTTTTTTTACGACCCGTTAGGAGGCGACCGATTTGGCGGAATCTGGGACCCTAGTATCACTAAGCCTCTACCATTCCGCGTGATGAATCACTTTTCGAGCATGCCGGTCAAGGTGAGCCTCAATGTGGCTCCAAGAAAGTAGCCAAACAAATTAATCCTCTTTCAGGAGAATTCCAAGGAGAAAGGTAAACGCCACGACTTTGTTGTCCTCAACGAGGACGCCGTGTTGAGCGAGGTTGTGCGGATGGGCGAAGGGCTGGTGCTACGATGAGGGCTTGTGATTACCTAGTGACGTTGACGTGTGACATGTAACGAAACACGTGACGCGTGACACCTCACGTCAATCTACTCGGAGTCTTTCAAATTTGCATTCTCATTGGCATTCGACATTGACATGGGAGAAGTCGTGAACGTCGTCGTCGCATTTGCCGTTATTATTTTCATCGTGCGCTGGGCCACCACCTCTAGTACGTCCCCGTCTCTATGTTGCACCTGCTTCGTTATTCAGTCTGTGCTCGAGGTGGCGAGGCCACGGCGGAGCAAGTTGCCGCCCGTGCTCTACGCTTCAGGCCGAAGAAAGTGACCCCAGAGATGGCATGGATGTTCGCTTTCTTCTCTCACCCGCACGGCTTATCTTCCAAACCCAGGTGACAACAGTTACTGGCATGTTTCCAGACATACCACAGTGCGTCATCCCGCAATCGACTCGAGGTGGGGCTGAGCACATGATTTGCTGTCTTCTACAGTGCGAACATCCACTACGACCTTCTCCGCACTGGTTCGGTCGAACTCACTACTAACAAGATCTTGGAGCGTGGCTTCCTTGACACCGTAAGAATTCCTTTCTCACTACTCATATTTTTCACATCATCTCCCCCAGCCACCCGAGTCCTACTTCACGCTCTATCCGCGCCCAGCTACCTCCGCACGGTCTGCCGGCGCGCTGGCAACGGCGCGTGCTGCTGCCCCTGCCGCAACGCTAACTCAAGCCAAGGACACACTTATATCCCGTTTCAGTCTCGAGTCCCGCCTGCCTACTGTAGATGCCCCTCCTCCATCAGAGCAGGATGTAGATGGCGGTGCGGTATGGGAGGATACAGCTGAGAAGCGTGAAGCGAGTTTACGCGAGCGCAAAGCCCAGATGATTTTGGCCGCGCGGCAGTGCGTCCAGTCCATATTTTGTACGCCGCATACTAACGCAATTCTTGTTACTCAGGCGAATGTTAGCTGCACATCAGAGGCCGGCGGACACCTCATCAACATAGCTGCATCATCCATCTCTTTCCTGCTTGCTTACTTCTTACCTACCCCTTTGGATTGTAATAGCTCTTGTGTTGACTTCATGGTGGCAATCATGCTTTCTACTACCAAGTTACCATTCATCCTAATAAAAGCTACAAGAGAGTCGTCGATATGGACTGTTTGTGAAGATGTTGAATTCGTTGATAAAGAACCCGAGGCTGGACATTTCCTGTTCTTATGTTCGACCCTAATCATCCTTCTCCAACGATGTCACATAGTGTGCCAGGATTGGATGAGAGAAACGGTGAATTGATCTACCTGTTGAAACATGTCCCATGATCCAGAGCTCTATTCCAAACCCCATGTCCCAAACGATTGTACGATGTATATAATCAGGCCTAAGAGGTAATAAAAATCTGTTTATTGATGGACTTCTTCTCTTACTTAGGTGATATCCGTCTCAGCGAATGTCCAGAGGGTGTTTTCCCCAACTCAAGTAACCCCTGTTTCATCTTCTCCGCCATCTTCTGTTGGAGTGTCATTCTCCTCTCTCAGTTTCTCCGCCTATGTCCCCCCGACATACCACACGTGTCCCGTATCTAAGAGAAGGAAATCGTGGCGGCCTCGGTTGAATTTCTGCCCTGAGACTCTCCGGTCTCTTCAAGACCGCCCCGACAACTTGATGCACAAGGGGAGCAGATCTATGTCCGGATTCCCAACTACCTCATCGTCCTGGACTTCTCGTTTATATCGCCGCCCTCGGGTATTGTACAGAACAGGATGGTGGATTTGATGTATGGCGCTTGAGCGAACCGCGCCGGGTAAGGTGACGCCGCAAAAGTAGGGGATTGGTTCGCTGGTAGTTACGGATGGGTATGAACCTGCATACATCTGCAGCACATGAGCGAGGTATTGTATGTGGCATGCAACTTAACTTCGTCAGCATATGGAGGTCGAGAAGCGTAGTGTAGTGCACCTGAGCCTCACGATACTGTTGACGCGCAATCTCCTCCGTCCAGCGTCGGCGTAGCGCATCAAACTCCTTCCGCTCGACATTCTGCTTCCATGCGGCTTTTCTCCTCTCGCAACCGCCCAGCCTCGAACGCTCCTCGGAGTGAGGTAATCTGGGTCTGAGCCGAAATGGGATTTGTTAAGGGGGTGGGAAGGCGTGATGTTGGCATCGCCGAGCGCCAGCTGGGAGCGCAGGGTGGGGGACAATATGTCGGAGGTGTTGAAGGGTTATCGATTATCAGTCGAAGAGAATGAAGGACGGGAATTATGTTGCAGTTCCTCAGGCGTAGTCGACTGATCGGCCAAAGATCGACTTACGGTATCATCGATCGGAGTGTCAACCGCATTGGGTGAGTAGAAGGCGATTGGTGGGTGAGGGTGACGCAGAACGTCGATTCAATTGACCGTATAGTGCTTTGTGTTTTTGCCACCCTTTGACAGCTCCCTGGATGCCTTTCCTTTTGGGCCCCGTAACGGGACAACATCGTGAGGGAGTGCAGTTTGTAGACAGGATGGAACTGGTGCAGTGGACTCCGGATCGTGCATGGCTTCCAGTCTTCGTACTCGGCATAAGACTCTTATACTGTACTGGTTGTGTCTGTGACGGCGGCTTCCGCGGTCACCGTGTTGTCAATGTGGAACGATCCACTTTGGGTATCCTGTCGCTGCTGTTGGGAGTTCATAGTACAGTAACTTGCCAACGAGACCAAACACAATCTTCATTTACTCAACTGCTAGCACCCCGATTTCCTAACTCAATCCCAGGAGCACCCACCAACACCCGCCAAATCGCCTGTCCTATTAGCCCATCCCCGTCATTGTGCCAATCTGCACGGAACCATGCATTCTCTGCTGTTTCTTTGTCCATTGCCCCACTTTCGCTTCGCACTTTGATTATTTCTTTTACAATGTCGGCAGTGAACTCGGGGTGCCCCTGTAATGTGAGAATATGTATTGGCGGTATCGGGGCGTCTGGTGTTGGAAGAGGTGTATCAGGATCTGAGAACTGTACCATACCCTGGTTCTCAGTTATGGCCGTCGACCCGAGTAAATGGAGCGACGACGGAACGACAGGAACATGGTCTCGGTGCATTTGTTGTATGTCCTGCAAGTCAAGCACATCATCAAGCATACAGATATGAGGGCAGGCGCCACATACAATACTTTTTGTGCCAAAAATGCGCTGGCCAAGGTTGGTGAGTGCAACCTCTGTAATTGCCACTTCCCACTTTCCGCTATTCGATACACAATTTCCGCCCAGAGCCTGAGCGATAATCTGATGACCGAAGCATATTCCTGCGTGCGCACCGATATGAGAATGCAGGGATGATATGGATCCTACGACGTACCAATTATCTTGATGAGTGGTCTCTTTGTTGCGAGAGTAGCTACCCAAGATATGAGCCTCTTGATCCATTCGAGGTCTTCGTACGCGGAAGCGGCTACGAGGTAGATAAAGGGTAGATGGGATCATCTCTTCAATTTGACAGAACTATGAACTCACCAGATCCTGTGATGATCACGCCATCGTAGGTGTCCAGCACATCCTCCTTCGGGTATTCCATCGCGTATCGGATATCGTACGAATCCAACGTAAACGCAGAAAGCCCATCAGGTAACGAGGCGCGGAGGAGTCTCTCGAATATCCTAGGATATTCTCCGTGATCCTTTACAACGGCTGGGATAGGTATGTCGCACACAAGCAGGGCTAAGCGTGGGTCCTTAGTGGCCATCACGTTCGAGCCTGAGATAACGGCGCCAGCCTTTATTTATTATTTGGTCCAATATGAATGAAACGTCCCCACGTTCCGAAAACACATATGGTATATTCCGTCATTCTACCCAAACTTAGAATCCACAGAGAAAAAGGAGTACAGGAGATTGTGGAGGTCAGTGTAAGTGTACCGTATATATAAGTCTATCAGTCCGAGTCATCGTGTCGTCGATAGAGTCGACTGTTAAATTACGGATGAGGGCTAAGCTGCTTGCTCACATGTCGTTCACAATGCGGTTGGCCCTTCATAGCTTAATGGCCGACTCCTCGCATCTCCATCGAGAGTTGAACTCGGTGGACGATGGCGGCCTTCGGGGTCGACCTCAGTAACAGTTGCGTATGACACTTCAGTGATCTCTGAGAGATCACGTCGCTCAGGCTGCGAGTCCCTTCCGGGTATAGGGTTGCGTATGTGCATTTCGTATAAATTTGGAGGCACTTGAAGACTGTCTGAATAAACTTGAGAAGGATATTGGCCGCGGAGAGGTCGTGAGTAAGAGATGGGTGGCATGGTTGGGTCCGTTTGTGAATGGTGTTGGAAATCCGGCGATGGAAGAGGAGATGGTACGGGAATGTCAGAGGCTGAGTAGTAGGAAGGTTGGGGGGAAGGAGGCAGAGCCGCCGCATGCGCTGCCTTAGTTGGGGTGGGCGGCGCCATATCTTCTTCACCCGTATCTGTGACAGTTGTGGGAAGTCGTCGCGAACTCGAGTCCTCTAAGTTTGCAATAATTTGTGGCGGTGTGTCATGGACTTGCTCAGGCTGCATGGGAGGAGTGTGATCCCCGGGCGAGCGTGAAAGAGCTGGTTCGTAACCATCTGGAGTTGTCATCTCGGAGATGGAACGCGCATGAGGTTCTCTGAACATTGGTGTGGCCTCAGAGGCAAATGGAGATCCATCCACAGGTGCTTGTTGGCCACGATGGGGTTTGATTCCGAGACGCCGTTTGAGGTCGCCTTTAACCCACATATAACGAATGATGTCGGCATCCTGGGGTGCGAAAGATGTTGAGACAAACTTCACAAGGACACGTGGAACTGTGACATTGGGTGAGGAATGCCAAGGGCTAGACGAGATAGGAACCCACGTAACGCGATGGCCACACTCAAAATCACAGCAGCCCAGAAAGTAACGCCGCCGCAGAGTCTCTGCACTTCATCTATAAAGTCAAAGCTCTCCAAGAATGAATAGACCACAATCCACAGAAGCATCAGTAAGGAGGAGCCAGGGATGATGATCCAAGTGATGATGGTCCAACTCGTCGACAGATTAGACGGGAGTCTGAGATAGCGGGTGAGGCAGACTCACTAATGTGTGTTTATTCCGACGTAGGTATTTGCTGTGACAATCGCCGCAACGGCCACTGTCGTTCCAAAGTCGGCTAAAGATTCGATTGTTTTTCCATCCACGAGGTTGCTTTTCCAGTCGTCCAGACAAGGTATGGGATATAGAATACGACCGCAGACTGATACAGGCCATCGAGCATGTACAGCCAGAATTTCGTCCGAGTATACTCTAGTCCCCGAATTCCTCGGACATATAGCTGGGGAAACGCCATGGCTGCCTTGGCATTGATATCTTGGTCGAAGGCTTGGAGAGAAAAAGTGAACGTGAATATCACAGAAGAACAGTGCGGCGATACCTCAGGGACTCACCTCCCAAAGTGGCGACAGGTAGTGACGTGAATAGTAGATTGTACAACAGAATGAATGTGTACTGGTACAGATAGGTCGCGTCAAAGCTAAGGTGTACAATGAGTATGATCCCGGCTATGGGAACAATAACTAGACTCACCTGTTGTATATAAGAAACCAAAACATAGCCAATGTCCAGATCACGTTCTGAACGATGTCACTAAGCCGCCACGACAAGTAGCAATCGATACCCTTACAACTACTCACCTTATAAAAAAAATTACTGTGCATGTCTGCGATACGTCGATATGACCAGCGACCGTGCACAATAAGTAATTTTGTGAGGAAGCGGAATTGACCGAACGCATAATCGGCTGACATGGCGGCCTGCGAGCCTTCCAGCCCAAAGAGTCCGACGCCTACGTTTGCCTCTTGAATCATGGCAACGTCATTGGCACCATCGCCGATCGATAACGTCATCGCGTTTCTACCTTCTTTGACTAATTTGACCGTAAGAGCCTTCTGGGCAGGTGAGACTCGACAACAAACAACCGTCTCGCATTGAGTACCGAGATTTAGGAATAAAGGTTTCAAGGAAGGGTCCAGTGCATGACGGAGTGTGTCACCGTCTATGACAATAGCGAAGGAGGCATTCACAATGGACGAGAATCCACGCTTCCTAGGATCCCTCGACGGTGGCCCAAGGACAGAGGCAATTTTGTTTAAGCCAGCTTCTATCTGCACCCGAGCTCCGTCAACAGTGTCAGCAGATAATATCATGATCTCCATGTCGCTTTTCAATAGATTGCAGCTAAAGGCTAGGCTAGTTTTGAGTAAAACGAGAGACATTGGAAGGATGAGCAGCTCACCGATCTCGATAGCCGTCTGGACTTTATCCCCCGTGAGAATCCAAAGCTTAATTCCCGCGGCATGTAGCATCTCTATTGCTTCCGGCACACCCTCCTGTAGCTTGTCTTCCAAACCGGTTGCGCCTAGGACATGAAGGGAGTGTTCCACGAGAGCGTTTGCCTTGTCAATTTCCTCGTCGCGGTCCTTAATTGATGAGGCTGCAGCATCATAGACCCTCGACCACTCCAAGTATTCCTCGTCCGACATTAACCTGTATGCGACGCAAAGTGTGCGCAACCCACCGTTTGCGAATGTCTCCATGTCCTTCGAGGTCTTTTCTTCGAGCGCAGAGTCGTGATTCGCCGCAAGGCGTTCGTAGATAACGCTGTCTGCGCCTTTGCAATACAGGACAATTTGACCCTGCGGATTCCGGACGATGACGCTCATCCGCTTGCGCGTGCTGTTGAAATCGAGAACTTTGAGAAGGACGTAGCTCTCTGGTTGGCCCATAACCTCGATGTCGACCCTCTCGCGACTCTTGCCGATGAATGGGAAGCCAACGTCGCGTGCCGCTCCAACGAGAGCGGATTCATCAGGGGATTCTGCTTTGTACCCAAGTAAAGAGGGGTCCTGGCCTAGCCCAGGCTTATCAGCAAGGACGTTGTGGCACACAGCGAGCGCTCGAAAGAATGACACGATGTGTGCTCGTTGCTCCCCTGATCGATCGGTTAGATCCTCAGCGAGTTTCGTTGACACGAGTGTGAGTTTGTCTTCCTGCACATAGCGATTCTTAAATGCGCGATTCAATAACGACAGCATCTCTTGGCGGAGATTGGCCATCCGAATGGATTGTCCCACGGGATTTGGTAGATCGGTACGGCCCTGTCGTCGTGCTGCACCACGCTGAGCTTCAGTTATTACCTCACCATACGTGACACCGTGGATTGAACACTTTTGAAACTCCATGATGTTTTGCGTCAAAGTTCCAGTTTTGTCAGAGAAAATGTACTCTATCTGACCGAGGTCGTCGGATATGTTCCATGTCTTGGGGACACATGCCGATTCCAAGGGCTTGTAGTACATATCGATGTCTTGGGAGATGAAGAACGCTTGTATGGTCTTGACGATCTCGATGGAAATATACAAGGAAATTGGCACGATATTCTGGAATGCGATGAGACAAGATCTGTAATGTGTCAATCGAGGTTTGTTGATCGATTGGAAAGACGTACGCAAATGTGATGAAAGCATCCACAATGTTCGAAGAACTTGGATTCGAACCAGCTTCGAACACCGCCGCGCTTGTTCCTGTCCGAGCATCGAAAATCCCATTCACGACCGCAGACACCGTGCACATTGAGATGAGGACCACAAAATTGACAATTACGTTGAAGTTGGTTTCCTTCTCAATCTTTGATCGTTTTGAAGGCGTATCACCTCCATTGAGCATTATCTTCGTGTCTTTCCCGGTGAAGACCACAAGACCGACTACCCAGGCAGTATTGCGAATCGAGCAACCACGGAGAAGCATCTCGTTGATAGTGACCGGCTCAGTTTTCGATTGGTCAGAGACCTGATCTCGAAAGCGAAGTACTCCGTTATAAAGATACAGATTAGGGTGTGGGGGCTCCGAGTCCAAAACGAAGGCCGATCGTTCTATATCTTCTTCAGAGAGTATGGAAGACGTTGCGTTGACGGCTTTGCGTGGCTTGAGATTGGTTTCGCCATCAAGGTTTTTGGTCTCGAGATAGCATAGCCCATCGGGATCGGACGTAGAAAGGATGACAATGTCAGCAGGAACCTGCTCGTTATCTCGAAGAAGGACAATATCGCCGACTTCGAGCTTTTTCCAAAGCGTACGTTCCCATCGAGCGGAACCTGATATGCGCTTTGACCAATCCATGACCCCAGATGACGACGCGGCTGTGAGAGTGGCCGACGACGCGTTTCCGACCAGATTCTGGGCTGACGCTGAAAAGGAGGGCTGCGGTGGGGTTTCACGGTCAAGGGGGGGGTATGAATGGGAGTCGACGCTCTGGATATCTTCAAGACGTTTTCCGCTGCCACTGTCCAGACTTAGGCTGCTTGGACCGGTTACACTGAAGCTGGGGCGATTTCCGGCACGGCTGAGTATGATTCTTGAGCCCTCGCTCGCCTCCCTTTCTCTTAGTCTACGAACTCCTTTAGTCACATGCCCGGGTGCGTTCAATCCAAGAAGCCTTTCAAGCGAGTTACGGGGGTCCTTTGGCTGATTGATATTTTGCCAGTTACCAAGCTTGGTTGCGGCTGATGTATTGACTTCCTCGTCTAACGTTGCTCGACGGTAATCTTCTATTGCATCCTTGATGGCAGTCACGGCGAGAATGAACATGAGCGGTAAAGCTGCTGTCTGAGGCGAAACGGCACCGAAGATGGGGAAAACTGAAAAGGATTTGTTCAGTAGGACTCAGGCTGAACCAGCAGGCCGCATACCCTGTAGAACGACCAGGACCAAAAAATACAAATTGGCCACCCTAGAATCATTCAGTCAAGTAACAGGACGATGTGGCAGATAACATACCGTCGGAATTGTTCGTAAAGGTTTTTGGGGACAAAGGTGAGTATTGAGTATTCTGTGAGGCATGAGAAAGGTGCGACAACAGAACACGAGACACTACTCACTAGTCGTTTTCACTTTATTCCTCGCGTAACGCGCAACAGGTTCTCCATGTCGATCCACTTCCATCGCAGTCAATGGCATGTTAAGGTAGATGTTTCTCCGGTTTCCAGAAATCTGAGCCGGAGACGGAGCCTGAATAGGGATAGAGGACTGTTCACGTTCTTGGTGCTTTGATAGCTTGGATCGGAAAAATTTGGAGCGGTTGTGTCTAACAGATCGCCTCCGCTCTGCGCGTTGCTCGGAGGCGATAGACTCGGCTATCGTTGACGCAGCTGTGCGGACGGTACGTAGGCGGAGGTCTTGGTCGACATTAGTATCGTGATCTTCTGCAGCAAGTTGGTCGGGATGTGGATGACGACGCCGCTTGAAGAAGGACATCGGTTAAGAGCAGACGAGAAAGTGACCACGTGCTCGCGAAAGAAGTCGAACTTGTGAGGAGTCAATAAATTAGGATGGAGTGTTCGCGAGGTGGTGGTGAGGTTAGAGGCAGTCTACGGCACTATTGGCTGTGCTGTGATGATGATCTTTGCGGGCGCCAAGCTGCGTCGGCATGAACGGAGAGCATCACGCTCACTCGCGCCCGACACGTGGCCATGTTTCGATGCCATCACCGGCCCCCGTATGGTATCAAAAGACCATATCCGTAACTAAGCTAATTACCGCACAGAGAGCATGATGTAATGATGCGTTATGTCCACGGGTTCTCGTCGTTCTCTAAATCGTCATAAAGGTTCACTATCTCAGGTTGTGCTGGCCACGTCTCTAGCCGAACAACAGTCCCGACTGCTACCCCAGCTTCGGGACCCGTCTCCTCCGCAACCCCATGAGCCGTGGATTGGACCAAGCTGCTGTAAGTCTCGCCACGCACATCGGCCCCTACCACCCGCCGAGAGACGGGTCGTCTCGCGTCGTATAATTCTGGCCCAGTGTGTTGACGTTCGGGTGCTACAGCCACCTCCGAGGTGTGATGGCCCTCGATGGCGAGGTCAACAGCGTCCGGTCGCGACCTAAGGGCGGATTGCACATGTGAGGTACAAGGCGGCCGTGACAGTCCTGGCCCAAGTCTTGGCTTAAGAATGCTCATTCAATGATATCGTGCGTACTCACGGTCACCGGTTGCCTCTAGGCCAGCCTTGGGATCAATGGCCGTAATGAAAGTAGGGCGCATTGAGGGGGTGCATGACCTATCCTGTTGCGATCTGGATACGCCAACGGCTCCATAACTTGTATGGGCGAAGACTCGGCGGCCCCGATAATCAGCAAACCAGGCGCTGCGCTCGTTGCTGAGAATTCGCTCCTCTTCATTCCACATTTCCACGCGCGCAGCCTCGGAGCTTGCATCGATACACGGATAGTTGTAGTCACCGAACAGGTATTGCCGACTGCTTGTAAAGAGCTCCTCATCTTCGGGGTCGAGACTGCCGAATGTCAAGTCGAAGGTCACCTCTTCGTCGGCAGTACCGGTAACCTGGTGGACAGAAACAGTGTTCTCGGCCAGTAGAGGCGCATGAACACTGTCCTCGAATGTGTCCTCGATGGGGTTTGAACTCGACGCTTGAGGTAGCCAGTACTTTCCTTGTCCTCCGCGGGAGTAGCGCAAGCCTGCGCGAATGCGTCGCTCGCGACCCAGCCCTTGATGCATATGTCCCTCACTTGGCTCAAACTCGCGATAATCCATACCCTGGCCATCCAATGTGGCGCGGGCGTCCTCAAAAACATCTTTGAAACCAAATGCATCTCGGAACGCGTGACGCATAGGCATGCGTCCAACGTATGCCAATTTGTTGTCAATGTAGTCACGATGGGAGAATGCGGCAAGGTGCGCAATTGCAAAGAAGGGCATTTCGAGGCAAATCAGGGTGTCAGTCAGGCCAAGCGATATGTGCTCTTTGTCTGTGTACGGGCCGAGCTTCTTGATTGCGCCTAGAGAAACCAAAAGGGATACTCCAGTCGCTTGCCAGAACGAGAAGAATAGAATGCCTTTGACGCAGAGGAACTTGGGCATGGGTCTGCACACAGTTGTTAGTGTATCGTTTCATTGTCCACGGTAAACCACCAACCGATATGGTTTCAGGTCTTCATTAATTGAAAGCCAGAACATGGCTAAGCAGTAAAGGCTTAAACAGATGCTGACATTGTACACGATACTGACATAGAGATACCCCGAGTCTATGCGAAATTCGCCTTCGTTGAACTTTCCCGATGCTTTCAGCGCAAGTGAGGCAATCGCTAGTAATGGTTTGAGCTGCACGTATTCTCAAGGGAAATCAGATCAGAGAGTCGAGCAGGAGTGCGAAACATACGGAGAATGCCCCGTTTGAGGAACAAAAAAGTGTATGGATCGCTGACATCTAGCTCGCGTTGGAATACGTTCATGGGAAAAGGAGGTACTTTGGGTTGGCGGCCATGCACTAGGATGAGCAGTGAGCGCTCCCCACCGAGATATCCGAGCAATAGCTGGAAAAAGCAATAAATTACGAAGGCCTAGGGGAGCGGTCGTAATGTGATTAAGGGTTTAGACAAGTAATAACGTACCTCATAGACATCTCGGATGACATCGATAATGAAAGCGGCATCGAGAGAGAATAGAGATATTAGGGAAGAGACGGCATAAATTGGGACCATTAACATGATGCGAATAACCATCCTAGTGCGGTGAAACAGTAAGCATAAGTACTGGAGAACCAAGACCGTGACGCTGGACGCATCCTATAAAGGCGCCTTACACTCGCCACTCGGGAGCCACGGGGACGGTCGGTAAGGAAGGCTAGTGAGCGGTCTTTCCTACGTCCCCTGCTTCCTTCTAAACCTTTTGTAATAAGATAATGCCACTAACCGTTGTAGCATGGGCTTGCGGTAGTTCTTCAGATGCATGAATATTGAGGTAGCAGACACAATCGTTGCAACGGCAGTCGAAACTCCCGCAACCCATAAGATGGCTGGATGCAGAGCAGAGCCTGACCCTCTGCCATTGCCTTCATAGTCTGAGTCCATTGATGGTCGTGTCGGGGGAAAAGAAAAATCTCGGCAGAGATTGAGTCACGAAAGTTCGCCAATACGCTAAACCTCAGATTTTGGTACAAGAGAAGGACTGGCAGCACTGTAGGCGGCGCAGCAGTGAGAACGGCTTAGTCAGGGATCAGGGTTTGTGGCCGGGAGAGCGGACCGGTCGCATCTATTATCACATGCTTCTCCCACCTGCATTCGCCTTCTCCCCGCCTCCGCGTTTTTCTTCGCATGGCTCAGGCTCAAGTGCAAGTAATCATAGTTGGCGGTGGTCTTTCTGACCTCTCGGCTGTACATGCGCTTCTCGTGCGTGGCGCCAATGTCGATAAACCAGGTATCCGTTCTTTTTCAAGGGTTTTTTGTAACATCGCTCTTCTAATTTCAGTTTCATGGACGGAAACTCGACCAAAGCCACTTCAAGCATCAACGGCGCTGGCACTTAAATTCAGCACGATCACAACATCGCAGACTCGGCGCTGATATTCTTTGACGATACGGTACAAAACGCACGGTAAGAACGTCATTAAAACGCCATTAGAGACTTTCTAATCTTCTCAGGCTCGGGACCTCGCCCGCGACGACCTTATTCGCGTTCTTACGGGCCGCTCAGGTGACGCCGTGAGTTGGCTTCAGAAGAAATTCGGCCTGGATCTCTCGAAGGTCTCCCGACTTGGCGGTCATTCTCAACCACGCACTCACCGCGGTGATGCCCAATTCCCCGGCATGGTTATTACGTACGCTCAGCGTGAGCGTCTCGAGGACCTTGCCGAGTCTCGACTCCTTGTTGCGAAAGTACCTCCCAGAGCTCTGGGACCTACCTACAACCAATGGCCAACACTCAACCGGAGATGGCCACACGATCGCTATCTCTACTGGTGCGAGTGCCGTCGATATGGAGAAGGTGCAGATGCATCCAACCGGTCTCGTAGACCCCAAGGAGCCGAAAGCGGAGGCCAAACTCCTTGCTGCTGAGGTACTTCGTGGGGTTGGCGCTCGACAATGAAGGCCACCGCTTCGTCGATGAGCTACAGCACCGTGACTTTGTGACTGGCAAGATTTGGGAGAATTGTAAATACTCGATCCGGCTTGTCCTTAATGGCGAGTCGGGCAAGGAGATCGAGTGGCACTGCAAGCACTAGCCACTACGTTGGCCGGGGGCTCATGCATCAGGTGCCAGGCGCGTCTCGTCGGTTCACTATCGCCGCTGCTCTCTGCCCTTGCCTTGCTGATTTGCTGTGGCTTACCGCTCGAGAGGACCTTTGAGGGTGTCCACAGAAACTACGATCTATATAAACGATGCGGACACGTAACTATGTGCGTCTTCTTCCATCCCTTCCTCGCAGCTGGCCCCAAAATCCACGCCTCAGTCACTACCTTGCCACGCGTCTCCCCACTCCTGTCCCGCCTCAGTCGCGTACTGTTCCCCACACGCCGTGAAACACTGCGGCACTCCCCGTGACGTCGCCCCCAATATCTGGAGTCTTCGCAACAGTGACAACAGCACCATTGGCGTTACCGCTTATAACTTACGCCATCCATCCACCCACTGTGTCTCGACCCGCTCCCCGATTTCATCTCGCGGCGACGCTCGTCCGGCGGCGCGAAAGCAACGACAGCGCGATCGCCGGTGACTGCCGAGCCGCCGTTGTTTGCGTCACCTTTCCCTCCCTTACCTGCGCTGGCTCTTCCCGTCCCGCCGCCCCGAGCTGCGCATGAGCCTCTCCCAGAGGGCACGAGCTCTACCCTTACAGGAACTGGCCTGGTACAGCTACGCGCGAAGGCGCGATGCTGTGCACGAAGAAGAGCCAAGTACCTGTACTGGCGCCCACCTCCACAGCAGCGACGCAACACAGTGTCGTACCTGAGTCGCAAACTCAAGCCGTTCTCTATACCGCCGCGATGGGCGTCCACTGGGGCTGGCTCTCGACCTTTCCGGTGCGCACAATCGGTCTATGATCGCATTCGGGTAACATAAATGTGGAAATCACGTTGCTGTCCTTTTTCCGCTTCCGTTTTCTGGAAACTGCGGTTTCGTCTTCTAGCCTAGTTCGTTCTCATCTAGATAATCCTGAGCTGATAGATGATAGTATTAGTTCTTCGCATACGACAAATTGTTTTATAGACACGTCCTATTCTGATCTCCTCGAAGTCAAAAGCCGAAGGAGTTGAGTGACAATCAAGGCTCGTCTTGGCTAATAACGCCACCAGTGATGGGCAAAAACGATATGTCTCCCTGGCGGGGAGTCGAACCCCGCTCTCGCGCGGCCAGATGGGTGACAGGCGCGTGTACTAATCCGATATACTACCAGGGATTAAGCAAGCGACTGAATTATAATTAGATGGAGAAGACTCGGAGACCCGAAAAGTATAACGCTTTGCTTCTTTAGAGGACGAGACAGTGAACTTTCAGGTACCACAGCGCTTTATCGTGTGGTGCAAATTTCACAGACTTCAGACTGAAAATTCCAAGCTTATACGGTACTGTATCTTCGGCCCCTTCCTTGGGGACGCGATGGTCGTGACGAACTCATGTGATCTCTCACGTAATGCACGTGCTTCGTGAGACGCGTTCTGGGGCGCGCGACATTATTGTTGTTATCCAGTGCGGCAACCTCTTTGGCAGACTTCAGGCTCTCAGCATCCTGCCCAAAATGCAGTCGAACCTTCGCTATCCCAAAGTAAATGGTGCCAGATAGATATTCTTCATACGCTCCATTCATTTGACTAACTCGTGTGTATCAGGCTACCGGCTAATCCAACAAGTCGGTGGTGGGGGCTTCTCCACGTGCGTTCGTCACGGATGAAAGAAAATGAGCTCATAGTCCACTATCAGAGTGTTTCAGGCTGTCAATACCGAGGACCATCGAGTTGCTGCATGCAAAGTTGTCGCTTTGACGCTCAAAACTACCCAGCCTGATCGCAAGGCACTCGACAAGGAAATACGCGTGCACGCCGCCCTCAAGCACACCAACGTTCTCGAATTTTTGACCGCGGTCGTTGTGGAATCCGGAACAGATTCACCGTATGTTCCGGCGATATACATGCTCCTCGAGTTTGCGGCCGGTGGCGATCTCTTTGACAAAATCGGTGCGATCGATTCCATTCGCCCCAAAGACAAAGTATGCTGAATCACCCCCCAAAAGCCCCTGACGTCGGGGTAGGCGAAGAAGTGGCCCACTTTTATTTTCTCCAACTACTCTCCGGCCTAGTACGTTCCACGGGCGCTGGCAACGCGCACAGCAGGACGATAGGCTGATTTCCACTTGGGAACGCCGCATAGAACTACGTTCACGGAGAAGGCGTATGCCACCGGGATCTTAAGCCCGAAAACCTTCTCCTTGATGCTGCGGGGACGCTCAAAGTATCAGATTTTGGTCTCTGTTCAGTATACAAACTCAAAGATTCTGGAAGAACCCGAATGCTCACAGAGAGATGCGGGAGCCTACCGTATGTCGCCCCAGAGGTATGCCGCAAGGATGACCTTGTTATGTGACGCTCTGATCAATGCATGCAGCTCAACTCGGACAAACCCTATGCCGCCGAGCCTATCGATGCATGGGGGGTCGGTGTCATCCTCTTTACTATGATTGCCGGGAGTGCGTGAGAATATCCGCCACTGAGAGGGCTGCATCTCACTCAACGTCGAACAAAGATACGCCCTGGGACGAGCCGACGGCGCGCAGTTATGAATTCAGCCGTTATGTCTCAGGCGAATTTATCGACGACGCACCGTGGGACCGAATCCCTGCGCCTGTCTTTTGTGCGTTGCGGTCGTTTGCTCGCGTCGCATTTTTTTCCCCTCCCCACGCTCACTGACGCTTGGCTCTAGCCTTGATCACGGGTTTGCTCACCGTTAGTCCGCAAGATCGCCTGTCGCTTGCCGACGCATGCCGGCATCCTTGGGTGCTCACGTACGCATTGATCGCATTGTAACACCCTCATCCTGATGGTTTATCGCAGACAGAGCCAACTAGCTTCCCAAGGTCCTGTGGCTCTCGCGGAAAAGCTCACCCAATCTCTTCGCAATACCGGAGATCTTGACCTCATAGATATCGATATGCAGACGTATGTTTTGCACATAGAAGCGAAGGCCTTCTCTCAGGCTCTGACGTACTCAGGGAATCGCCTTTGGCACAGGACAGCGACCAAATCATGCTTTCAGCAACGCGGGGATCCCAATTCCTTCAATCCCTCATGGTCTTCGTTCGTTGATTTCTCGCCAACGATATTCTGTGTTTTCTGGCACCCTCTCACCCCCTTCAGTCGCAAACGCAGGGCGGAACGCGCTACACGCCGAACCTCACGCGCTTCTGGGCGTCTATCAGCCCGCCCGAACTGATAGTCGCTATTGAAAAAGGGCTAGAAGGGCTATCCATCCGCGCAGTGCGGGCATCCGATGGGTCGAATGGCGAGCTGCGCTGCCGTATCGGCACGTTAGACGCCCGTCGTGTACCGCTCAAAGGCTGGGCGATAGTCGAGTCTTTCGCTACGGCGGAGGGGAGTGCGCGGAGCTTATGTATCATGCAACGTGATGAGGTGATTCTCCCCCCTCCTTTACCTACCTCCATGACACAAATACCGGCACACAGGGTGATCCCTTATCGTGGCGGAGGCTGTTCAAGGGCGTCGTACAATCACAAGAAGTAGCGCCTTGTGTCCTCCGCCGGAGGGTTAGAGGATCTTGAATGAGACTCTGGGAATACCGCGATCTGACCGAATTAGCCTTGAGTCTATTATCTCTCCACCTTGGGTCTATAGGAAGGTATTGCTGTCGATGATAGGGCAGGATTGCTACGCGACGGAACCTACAGTAGAATGGTGCTACATAAGGCTATATACCCCAACGTTCGCGGTTAATTTTATAGAAAAGGTATCGGGTCACATAACAGTCTACGCGCTACAAAGCACAAGAACCTCGATCGACATCTCTCAATATCTGGTACCCTGAACGGTGTTGACAGTCATAGCCTGCTTGATGTCAGCGAGGTCTCCAGCTGTCAGCTCGATATCACCAGCCGCGCAATTCTCGATCGTGCGCCTGGCGTTACTATTTGTGCGATGAGCAGAGGACAGGGGATAACGCGCGATGGATGCGTACGAGCTGCCTGGTATCGGTACGACCTTCGGTCCAAGCGAAGCCACCCACGCGATGCATAGCTGGGCAGCGGTGACACCCCTCTTAGCGGCGATTGCTTCTATTGCAGATACAAGGGCAAGATTGTGATTGAAATTCTAAAGGCGAATTAGTACGTGAAAATAGAGATGATACGAAGACGATTCGACTCACGTCTTTTTGGAAGCGGCTAAACTGGCGTAGCATGTTGTCCGCTAAAAGGAAGTTAGCAGTTCCCATACGTCGAAATATGAAAGACGCACGCTCAAGGTCTTCGTAGGACTTCCATTTTCCAGTTAAGAAGCCGTGTCCCAGAGGCCTATTATAGAACAAAGCGTTGAATGCGGACAGACAAGCGTCAATAGTGTACTTACGAATATGCGATGACAGCAATTCCGAGTTCATCGCACGTAGAAAGGACTGTGACATATAGGTGAGGTCAATGACCACGGGAAAAGCGAACCGTTTGCGGACCATCCTTTGTGTCTTGGGTGTAGCTCCACGGACTAACCTCGATTTCCACGGCGGCAACGGGATGGCCCTGGAACACACGATATAGTTAAGTGACTTTACTGAATCAGAAATGGGCGCTTACTTTGTGTGCCTGACGGATGTGTTCAGCACGAACTTCAGAAAGGCCAATGTGGTCAAATTTCCCTTGCGCGATGAACTTGGCCATGATGCGTGTGCTCTGTTCGAGGGGAACACCATGGATGACACGTGCAGGCTCGAACAGGTCAAGTTTCTTTGTCCCACGGAGCTTGGCGAGGACAAAATCGACTTTTCGTTCGATCGCTGTTTCTCTGTGATTTTAGGCGTTTACCTCCAGACGTATGGAGGCAAGGGAGAGGTACAACTCACAGATCTCCATTTGGATTGAACGACATGCCGCACTGCATCCAGCACCTGCTTCAAGACTGGTATGTGCACCAAGAATCAGCAATGCGCACCTTGACGGAAAGGAACGCCTTGTCAGCATATCCTGGGTATCTCTCGAAGAAGCGCGCAAGAAGCTCGAGATTAGCGCTTGGGGGATTGATGCCATAGAACTCGCCTGTAGGTCGTAGGTGAGTTATATTACGCGTGTATATGTATAATCGTCGACGCACCACTGTTGAGGAACATCTTAGCGCCGGGTTGAAGACTGTCCATGCCAGCCTTCAACGCCGCGAACGCGTCTTCGTCAGAAATCGGTGGATCACGCCATCTATGGACAGGTTTGAGAGAGATGTGTCAAGCAATTCATAAGCAGGCCGCACGTCATCATCATCAGACCGTGCTGAAGGTCATGGGGGAAGGAGGGGTTAACGAAGTAGGGGATGATTTGAGAAGGGAATGTGTACTAACACCGATCTTTCCAACGGTAACATTAGACGCGGTACCACCGAGTTGAGCGGACTTACTGCTCGTCATGGGTGTAATCGAGGAGGAACGCGACGGAATAGAACTTGCTTTCTGATGAGGATAAGGATGAAGGAGAACAAGACGAGGATGGGTACCGTTGTGAGTAGACGTTGGGACTACCTGGGCAACATTTATAACCAAAGACGCGAGCGCGTCGCTCATAATTTAAGCACCGATCCACACATCATGTAATCATGTCTACGTGATGAATCCTGCATTATGCAACATGCATTGATCATCATGCGTGCATGTGCATCATGTATTATGTCTTGAAAACGATAATCAAAACCAGCAGAACAAGTATCAGCAATGCAATCATCAGCCCCGACCCTGAATTCTCCCATCAGCCAGAAATAATCGCTCAAAGGTCTTCACTCACCATGCTCTTTCGCACCCTTGGCAACCCGTCCAAGTCGGTGACCGGCCCGGCTCAGCCGATTCCCCGTGTCGTCCAAATCATGATCCAGCTCTTCCAACAGCCCAGTGTGTACATCCAGCTCGTCGTTGATCTGCATCGACAGATCGCGCTGACGGGTAATCGAGCGCGAGAGAGTATCCAAGTGCACATCCTGACCTGTACTCCCGTTGAGTAACCGAAATTTCGCTCAGTGTGATACGCACCATCCATCAAGCGTCGTTGCTCCTGTAGTAGGAAGGCGGGGTCCTGCCCAGCCTCCGGGTCGTCCGAATATGGCGTAAAATCGTGTTCGCCGACGCTGGTCCACGCTTTTTTCAGGTTCTCCGTACCAGGAGTCCTCCTCGCTTCCTCGACCTCTTGTGTCCCCGAACCCCCAGCAGTCGGCTCTGGAAGAGGCTCGAAGACAGCATCCGTTCCGACCATACCACACATACGCGCATGCTGGTTTCGCAAAATGGCAACGGCTTCGCTGTGCTCCCCGGTCGATTCAAGTTCGAGGACGCCAGAGCGCAGCTGCGCAAGATTGCGTGTAATCTGCGGAATGTGCAGGGAACTTGTCATACTGCTAGTTGCACCAGCGGAGGACAGAGACTGCAATCTCTGACGCTCTAGTAGAAGCGAGAGTGTTTGTGTGGATAGTGATGTGAGCTTGGGTAATGACATTATTGCCAGAGTTGTCTTGCTATATCCTAAAGGACAAGAACCAGAACCAGAACATGGCACCGCTGGCGCCGATTCCACGGGTGTCGACTCGGAGTGCCTGTCACATTATTATGCGCGCGTCACAGTCACGCTCTCATGATGTACTTCGACTTGAATTTCGCAGTTCCGCCCCCTTCTAGGACTGCTGGCCCGAACCATGCCCAATCGAATAAGGGAAAGGGGAAACAGGTCCAACACTCTCAGCCGGCTGTATATTCCCAAGCTCAGATCGAGGCGATCGAGGCGCGCATTGACCTCCTCGTTCATCGTACGCGTTCTCTGTCGCAGTCAGGAATGTACTGATTGGAGGGCCAGTGGGTTACTCTGTATTTGCCTTCAATCAATGTATAAAAACGAAGGTTGAGCCGAAAAGTTTCGTCAATGCGCTCGACCCGTTATTACGCCTGGTAAAGAAGCGACAGGGTATTGTATATCTAAAGCGACTTACGATCGTTCTCGACGAGGATAGTGAGAAGGGTTTCGGCCTCGTGCGCTTTCTCTTTCCCAGTTACTACCATGCGCCACCACTGACCGACCACTTCGCAGACAAATGCCCATTCAAATCTCTTCACCCCCTACGACATCATCGCACTTGCACCAACGACCGAAAACACTTTCTCGCTTGCATGCCTAACACATACACAGCCTTCACCACTCTCAGCACACATTATTTCGGTTCCTCTCGATGTCCCCCGTCTCCCATTTCGCATGAAGCACACCATGGTTCGCACGGCGTTGCGTAACGGCGCTGTTTTTGAAATTCCATACGCGAACGCGCTCGATAACACTGCGAAGCGCAATTGGTGGGCAGCGGCAAGGGAGGTCGTCCGTGTCACTAAAGGGAAGGGACTCATTGTGACTGGTGGTGGCACGGAGATCGCGGACTTGCGCGCTCCTAAAGATGTTGGAAACCTGTGTGTGGACGGACAGCTTCCATCCTCTCATTTCTAGGCTGATCTGGAGCACAAGGGTGACATTCCTTGGCCTAGCACAAGATATGGCCCATGATGCTGCGACCACTACCCCAAAATCTCTTGTTCTTCGTGCACGTGCGTCCCATCTTCTCCTTCGCTGTTTTCTATTGACGTGTTGATCCCACAGAAACCCGAAAGACCTATCGTGCCGTATTTTCGGAGCCGAAAGTGGTTATACCAACCACCTCACCTGCGGAGCCTGCCGTGTCCGGGGATGTCGTGGTGTGCGAGCAATCGAATGAGCAGCCGTTGGGAGGAGTATTTATGCCGTCCCATACGGAGGAAGCGCTGAGGTCATCGGACGGACGACAAAAAAAGCGCACTGGGGATAGCATAGAGCCGGTCGATACTGCGCGGAAGAAGAAGAAAAACAAAAAATAGGATCTATGTACTAGGGTTTATTACTGTAGGCGCAAACCCTATGTCAAGGTTAGGTCCTCTTGCAACACCTGTTCGGTGGGTACTCAGATACCCCAACGCAATGTCTAAGCTCCATCCCCAAATATTCTACGATGCTCAGTCTCTGGTCAATGTGAGCCCCGTTGTTAGCCTACCGCACTCCGGTTCGTTGCTAAGTCCTGCAGGCTCTTGCCCCTTCTCAGGAGAGACTGAGAGCGCGCCGTGAACTCCACGGAAGACTTCGTGAACTAATTCAATCTTACGCTGGACGTGATTTTGACGTCGAGGACATTAGTATGCTGAATTATGCCGAGGACTTGGATATCGCTCCTTTGGACCTGATGATTATCGTGCGTTAAGGCTGCCCTCTACACTTGGATCTAAGCACTTAACAACGATACGCCGAATATGTTGGGGTGAATCTACCTCCAGGACAAGCTTCATCCCTCCGGTCTTCCTCCCAGTGCCAACTCCAGCAACCCACCTGACGTCTATCACCCCAGGTGCCTTGATCGGACTATGTGTATGGCGTGCTACGGCTAACTAGTGATAGTCGCGTAGCCTCATTCTTACAAGATTGTGGGTTCGATGGTATTATACAATCAACCGAAGTCCAGCGACGTGATAGCGTTCCAGGAAGCCGGAAGCGAGGCGACCCTCCACCCCATCCAGACACAGGCGCGTTTCGATGGCCACGCTACAAGCGAACACCCAAGACAGAAATTGTTTACCCAGCCATCCTGGAGGGGACTAGACCAGAACCGTTCCGCTTGTCCCTTCCCAGTCCCACAATCCGGCATGAGAAGAATCTCTTGCACTTGTACAGTCTAAGGAACCCACACCTCCGTCTGATGACCAGCCTGATCTACGTATGGTTACGATCCTGGGGTGTCGAAGAAATAAACCCTGGGATCCTGTGCCTTCTCTTGATCAGGTTTTTCCAGGTTAAGTTCATCTCCACATTTCCAAATTCCTTCCTCTTACTTGGGCTTAGGAAGAAGAGGTAGCCAGGCTCACGAATGCACAATATTCGACTACCGTAGCAGCTGAGCAGGTAAAGACTACCGCGCACTACGTAACGAGTGTTTGGATGCCATTTGACACTGGGGAGGGGCCACACCAACCTGTTTTACTTGGGGTTTCTTATGGGTTATTCCCGCTGTCATATCCACCTAGCGACTTTTCACCATTCTTGCTGCAGTTTTTAAGGTGTGGAAGCGTTGCGCTGAGTACTCTCTATGTCAGTGGACTGACAAAGGGCGCCAAAGGTGGGTTGTATCCCAGAGGTTTCACCATATACGCACGGAGGGCGATAAGTGGCCCATATATCGCGTCGACAGCCCGAAGACTATCGATGCGAGGTTCGCCAGCGAGTTGAGAAATTTCGATGAGACACATTCACCATGGTCTCGCCATCAACTCATCGTTCCCGATCCGTTCGCCTTGACCCATGTATGTTGCCGCATTTGTGGAATTTAATGCCATGGTTGACGAGTCACTCAGAACCATGCGTTCAATGTGCATCGAAGTACACTACATTACATTTCCATGTTGGCAGAAACCTGTGCATCGCTCTTGCGGAGTGGTCACCCACTTCATACCATGTTTGGCCCCTACTACAAGCCAGAGATACTTGCCGAGCAACAACGTAGTAGTCGTTCCCCATCTCCCCTACAAGCTAGGGCCGCCGGCCTAGACGTTGGGTTTCACATGGAGCGTCGACAATATCGTTTGGACCCGCGCCTGAGGGACGACTTAATGAGGATGTATCATGTGTGTTTCACGTTTCACTCACGTAAGACGAGAAAGGTTATTCCTGTCTTAACTCTCCTCCTAGACGACTGTCCCAGGAAATATGATACGCGAGAAGCGCCAACGAACATTAGCCAAGATAGCAAGCGCCATTCAAAGTAATTTCGGTTCCGAGTATCGTATTGAGGTATTCGGGAGTACACAATATGGTGTTGATGGACAGACTAGCGACCTGGACCTGGTTGTCATTGTAAGCCTCAATCTGAGTTCTCGTTTCGTAAGAGTGAATGGTGTTTCAGGACCCAGATAGAATGGCAGGATTTACCCCTGACGTTAATCTAAGTTTGTTACCGCGTATGTTCTTCACATTTGTTCAGTGTGCAATACTTTCTGAACAGGATCGCATAGCGATTTACAAAATCAAGTAAGTTACGCCGACAATAACGACGTCAAATAACCTTAACTTAGTGCTACTTCAGCTCGGTGAGCACTATCCTTCGGAAGTCTGGCTTCAAGATTCTTCAAAGAGTCCCCAATGCGACTGTTCCAATAGGCATGCGTTTTTGTATCAGCTGTCGCAGTGCTTGCTCTAACCAACCATTTTCTCCTAAAGTGAAGTTTAAAGATCCCAATACGGACATTCAATGCGATCTGAACATCAACGATCAACTAGGCTTTGTCAATACTTCTCTTATCCAACATTACTGTGACATCTCGCCAGTACTTCGTCCACTTCTCCTTGCCATCAAGCGATGGGCACGTCCACTTGGCTACAACAGTCCAGCAGGCGCTCCCGGGGAGCCAGTTACGTTCAGTAGTTATACTCTCGCGATAATGACGATTGGGCTACTGCAGGTGCCGTGCGGAGGCTTCGCCTACCTTATAACTCGGGGGTTCACTGTGCTAATTTCTCTTAGTCAAGGGACCTGTTGCCCGGTTTACAAGAGGGCACACAATTTACCGAAGGTAAGATATTCTGGCTGCGGACAAGGACAGGAGAAAGGATCCGATGTGATGCTCGGTGGAACAAAGTACAAGATTGGGCGCCACCCTGGAAGATTGAGGTAGAACAGGCTTTGCAAGACTGGTTCCAGTGCGGCAGATCGTTTTCCCATTCATCACGCAATATTTTGACCGAGATGATTAGATATTGGGGTCATGAACACGATTACCAGAACAATCTAACGTGCATCCGCCGGGGCGGAGTGGTTCCTCGCCAATTTCCATGCAACAGGAAGGAGGTAGAAAGCCTCAGGGACGGCCCATTTAGCGGCTTTCGGTCGTCTTCTGAAGCGTCTCGAGAGAAAGCGGTATCTGGGAAATCCTCGCGGATGAGCAAGCGCGACAATAAGCCTTTGTCTGAGGCTGAGATTGAGGCCCTGGATGGGCAGGAAGCTCAGGTGAAGGAGACCTCCGAAGGCGCAGGGCCTCCTGTCGTGGGTCAGGACGCAGAAGGCGCAGAGGTTGACTTATACGAGACACGTTCCGTGGTTGAGGAGGACGAACCTGCAGAGGCAGATGACGATGGCTCTGAAGATTTGTTGATTGGGGAAGACGACGGAAGTGAGCCATCTCAATGGGAATCTGACATCCTCTGTGTAGCAGATCCTTTTGTCCGAGCAAAGGTCAAGGCTTCTTATTTTTCGAAGGGATGGCTCTCACTAATGTACTCATATGAACCACAGAACCTCGCTGGAACTATCAGACCTCCAGTTCTCGCACGTTTTCGGGAAGATTGCCAGCGAGTGATAATGCGACTCCGTTTGGGGGGTAATCTCAATGCGCTGTTGTGGTTTGATCCGCGCACCCGCCCTCCGTCTCCTCCACCACAACCAAATCAACGGAGGCGGCAGCGGCCCCAGGGAGGTGAACGAGGTAACATCAGAGGTGGGGGTCGAGGCGTGCCTGTGCGTGGTCACACTCGTGGAGGCGCGCCGAAAGGACCTGAAGAGGCCCAGACGGCGTAAATGAATGTCCTAAGTGACCACACCATGTCATACGTTACTACAGTACATCTTTGTGGTTTCGCTCCGTAAACATATCGATTCAACTACTAGAAATTGGAACATTTATTGATGACCTCCTGGTAGCCGCGATAGCGACTGTAGCGATGTAAGCGATACTGTACGGATCGAACGTCACTTGAATAACGAATCGCACCTCTACGGTAACCCCGACAGCAACTCTACAATCTTGCGGCGTCCCAGTTGTTCTGCCACTTGCCTTGGAGTTTTCCCATTGCCATCCCGTATATCCACATTTGCGCCGCGTTCCAGTAAGAGCTGGACTATCTTGAAGTACCCATCATGTGACGCGTGACGCAAGGCGGTGTAGTGGCCCCTTGTTTGTGCGTTCACATCGGCACGATGGTCGAGTAATGATCGCGCGACCTCGAGCTGGCCATGTTTCGACGCCGTAATCAGTGGGGTCCAGCCATCCCTGTCTCGAGAGTCCACATCCGCACCGCGCTCGATCAACAACTTTACTACCTCCAGTTGTCCGTTCCTTGATGCGCATCCAGTGCGGTTGCGCGGGAGGTGGCGTTCCTTTCATTGACGTCAGAACCGCGGACAAGTAATGACCGCACAATGTCAAGCCGTCCGTCCCTTGAAGCGCTGTACAACGAATGCTGCTCATTGTCGAAGGGAGTTACGTCTTCTCTACGTTTCCCTGGCGGGTGCACAGCATTGGGTGCTCTACTTTGTGAACTGCTATTGGACGGAGTTGTATCTATCGCGCGATCCAGCGACGTCGAACCTGTCATTTGTCCGGATAGGAAGTCTGCAACGTCAGGTTTCCCATTGTCGAATGCTAGGTCCAATGGCGTCCTATTTCGGTCACTGCGAATGCTGAAGTTTGCGCCAAGCTCGAGTAGGAGTTTCACAACGTCGAGATGGCCATTGCTGGCCGCCGAATGTAGAGGGGTCCAGCTTTTGTTGTCACGAGAATTGACATCTGCACCGCAGTCAACTAAGAAGCGAACGATATCCAGATGTCCGTGGTGCGAAGCCACCTGAAGTGGGGTCACGTCATTCTTGTCCCGAGACCGTACATCCGCGTTGTGCTGAACTAGTAGCCGTGATATCTCAAGTTTTCCGCTGGCGGACGCCAGATGCAACGGGGTCGCTTGGTTGCCGTTAACGTCTGCGCCGTGTTGGATGAGCAATTTCACGATATTGACGTGTCCCTCCCGAGATGCCAAATGTAAAGGAGCCCAGCCTCTGTTATTTCGAATGTTGACACCTGCACCGCTGTCGATTAAGAAGTGAGCGATATCCAGATGTCCTTGTTGTGACGCGCTCTGAAGCGGGGTCCAGCCGTTCTTGTTCCTGGAGTCCACATACGCACCCCGCTTGATAAGTAGCTGTGAAATCTCGAGATGCCCGGCCGCCGATGCCAAATTCAGCGACGTGTCTTGGTTGATATTCGGCTTGTTGGCGTCTGCGCCGTGTTGAATGAACAACTCTACGATATTGATGTGCCCTTCCCGCGCCGCCAAATGCAAAGGAGCCCAACCCTTGTTGTTTCGAGAGTTAACATCTGCGCCACTGTCAATTAAGAACTGAGCGACATCCAGATGACCTTGATGTGCCGCCCTCCTTAGTGCGGTCCAGTCGCCCTTGTCCCTGGAGTGCACATTCGCACCTCGCTCGACAAGTAACCGTGCAATCTCGAGGTTCCCGCTCGCTGATGCCAGATCCAATGGGGTTTCTTGGTTGTTGTTCTGCTTGTAGATGTCTGCGCCACGTTGAATGAGGGCGTCCACGATATTGAGATGCCCCCTCCGTGATGCCGAATGCAAAGGTGTCCAGCCTCCATTGTCAGGAGAGTCGATATCTGCACCGCTGTCGATTAAGAACCGAACAACATCCAGATGCCCATGGTGTGATGCCCTCTTCAGCGCAGTCCAGCCGGTCTTGTTCCTGGAGTGCACATTCGCACCCCGCTCGACAAGTAGGCGTGAAATATCGAGTTTTCCACTTGCTGAGGCCCAGTACAGTGGAGTCTCGCCTGCTTCGTTTGGAAGATCGATATCTGCGTTATGGTCAAGTAACAATCGCACAATCTCGACGTGTTCGCTAGGCGATGCTCGGTGCAGTGAGCCCACGTCCGCACTCTCCGCACTCTGTGGTGATGAGGTAATGTTGACAGCCGCGAGTAACGGGGTCCTATAATATCCTCCCATGGCATCGATTTCCCCGTGGGTGACGATTAGGTGTTCGATAAGCCAGGGGAAACCACAAAGTATGGCGTAATATAATGGGGCTGCCTCTGGTGGCTCCGGGTACTTCGAAAGCATGGATTTCCGCCAGGGTTCGTCAATGTCGTATATCCAAATCCATGCAGAGAAGTGCGGCTTCCCTCGATCAAACAGGCGTTTCGCGGCATCCCGGATGGTCGACGATACGATCCCCAACTGGCAGTGGTCGAACCAGTGTCGAGCAGCGTAATCCGCAAGCGGAAAGTCCCTGATGTCCTCTTTGTTTATTTGGCTGTCGAGCTGGAGTAAGACTCCAAGGGAGGCTTGTGCGAGAGTGGCATGGGCCAAGTGTGGGATGATGTGATAGCGAGAAAGATTCTCACTCGCAGTGGTAAGGCGGTTAGATGTCAGGAATTCCTTGACGGAAAAATGGGCAAATTGAACGATTCGGGACCCGTTCACATTGACAATGGTGATGAGACTGGAGCAGGCGGAAAGCACAGCTTCTTCCGCATTGCCTAGTTGCCAGCCCGTGTCAAACTGGGGGAGCACTTCTCCATCGAACCGAACTGCCAGAATCTCCGCGAGCTCCTCGACGCGAAGTGGTCTAACAGATACAGAGAGACATTGGAAGAGCCGGTGCGCGAACTGCCACTTCTCTTCATCTATTCCAAGCAACGTGTGTTCATACGTTGCGTCCAACGTCTTCGGCAAGCCAAGCAAATTGCCTCGAATACTCGAGGGAAAGCACCGGCGTAGATTCTCCAATTGGCAGTAGACCCATCTGAACCTACAGCATTTATTCAGCCACTGTACCGAGAAATTATGAGAGGTACTAGTATTGCTTACATCCCGTCAGCCCTGACTGAGAGTGTACTGATAACCAACTGCTTATTCTCTGTCGACCATTTTCGCATCCTTCGATCAGAATGCACGACCGATTTGATGTATCCCAAGATGTCTGCCTTTTGCCCGGTTTCATCATCAAGCGACACACCGAACGACGCCAAGGGCTCAAGAGAAGTTCGAATATCGAACTCCGGGCGACTGGAGATACATATATGTACATTTGGGAGTTCGTAGCCGACAAGGTCCTCCAGAAACTCAAGCATTTTTTCACGCGCGGTTGGCATCCCGGATATGTTGGGGCATTCGTCGAGAGCATCTATAATAATGTATACTGTAGGCTGTCCTTGAACTTTGAGCATTTCAATAAGACACTGAAAAAGCACGTCATCGGAAGGTTGTCGTGTGCCTCCAGCGTGAGCAGAATATAGCTGGGACAAAATATGGTAGCAGGGATCGGACTCGGCGCTGAGCTGGGAAAGGAGAGAAGAGAGAATACCACGTCGATGTTGCTTCTGAGAGTCCCTAAAGTCAAAATAAAAGTACGCCATTGACGCTAATCCCGCCTTGCACATCCGGTCGATTTCTTGAATAATTGACGACCTAGTGTCCATGAATAACTATGATCGAATGCAGTGAGATACAACATACATCAGAATACTTTTTCCAGAACCCGCTACAGAGAGGGACAGAAATCAGAATCGTCGCATGGCTAATATCAAGCACGCACGCTTTCCATAGATCCATAACAGGGAACCCTTCGCATTCCATTCAGTGAAGAGACTTCCTTGGAAGAACCACATGGACGTTCCATCCTGACGGATTTCACATGCAAGATTGTAGTTTGGCGATGGATCTGGAGGGGAGAGCCAACTTCGGGACTCCTTTTGTAACAGGTCACCTGTAGCCAACGTTAGCGCAATCGACCCAGTGGCAGAATCGCTTGACAACGAACGCCTGATCTTATTTATATCATTCGCCATTTGTTGCATCGTATCTAGCGTTCCAGTCAGAATCTGCAAGAACGATCCCGGAACGCAGAAAAAGCTTACCAAGAGCCCTCCAGATGCCACCCATCGACACTTTTCCATCTACCAAGACAACTCCTCAGCTGAATGACTTTAATCTAAGCAGACTTTGCGTACCGTTCATAACTACCTTCACGTTATTCATAAGGCCGTGGACGACTTCCAGGGTTTGGGCCATAGTCATGCGACCTTCCTCCTGGGTGAGGCGGTCCAATCTCTGCAGGACGGCCTCGATCTCGCTCTCTCCCAGCAGCTTCTTTGCAAATTTCTCTGTGATGATGTTGGGTCTCGCATATCAAAGATAAGGATCCACTTACTGAATCTGCCTTGCTTGGTCTGTTTAGTAGCGAGAGCAAGCACAGAAAGTAATTCGACCATGATCTTGACTACTATATCCATCATTGAAGGAGTCAATGGGAGATCGGTGTAGATTCGAAGACGTTTGAGGAAATTTCCGATGCATTCGAACAATTCGACGAGGGCATCGTAGCTCGAGCTAACACCGCCGGCTGCCTGCAGTGTGGCGTTCAGATATTGCCAGGAATGTGAGGGCACACGCACTGCCAGGAGAATGTCCACGCCAGCGAAGATCGCGCCTGCTGGTTGGAACGGAACCTGGCAGCAGGGGCTGGTGAAAATGTGAACAGGAGGAACGGAGCTATTCGGCTCACGAAGCTGGCAGCCTCGCCAAGAACGGCAGAAAATGCTTGGACGACGTTTAGTACCGGTTTAAGACAGTCGATCAACTTGCGATTTCCCTCTCGATGGTCATTGAATTCGTTTGCCTTTTCTTCGAGGAGCCTAAGGACGTCATCGGGAGAATTGGAGTGAGCGAGAGGGTGGTTGACCCATTCTGCGCCAATATTTATTGTATAATCAGCCAGGGCTGCATCGAGGATGAGTTGAAATGACATTGACCGCTCCGACGACCCGTGTTTGCCCGTTGCAATCGATTTACCACTCACGCGGCCAACATGTCCTGGAAACTCGGTGCATCGAAGAGTGCGTCTGTTCAGTTCGTATTCACACTTCCTCACTCTCTCTTTCCTTAGAGAACAAGGATCTCGCATCGCCCTCCTCCCGCTCAATCACCCCCGTCCCCATCCCATCTCGTTCGACGACACCCATGCCCTCGCAGATCGCCCACCAACCCAGCTTCCGCTCAGGTACCCTTACAATCCGCATCTTCTCAGGTATTTCTCCCTCTCTTTGCTCGACGACCGCTCATTGTAGACCAACAGGTCGTGGTCTCATGCTCGCACCCGGCGTCCGCATCCCCGATGTCATTCAAAAGGCCCTCGATGCCGGTCCTCCACCGCGCACCTCGTCCTCCAATCGCGAGAGCATGCAACGCCGGCGCTACTGGTGGCTTCCTTACATCGTCTTGGAGTTTGACAAGAACGAAATCCTTATCGACGCTCTTGGCGGCGATCTCGCCAACCCAGTCTGGAACTACCGCGCCGACTTGTCAGTCGACTCGGAATCATCCCTCGGCTGACTGACCTGACCCACCCCCCGTCCGCAGCGACGTCTCGCGGACGTCTAACCTCTCCCTTTCCGCCTACCTTCGCACTGCGCAATGCATTCCCGGACAGGATAACATGGGGAACGATCTTCTCATGGGGCGTCTGGACCTCACTCCCGTATTGGATGCACACGTGCGCTCTCCTTCGACATATTTTCATGGCCTTATCTCTTCCTCACGACCACCTTGTAGCATGTCTCCGATCAGTGGTACACCGCAACATCGGGCTCCGGATCGTTCCACCTCACCATTGCGTACAAGCCCGCTCGCCATGAGACCCTCACCATCGACGCGTTCGACTTGCTCAAAGTGATTGGGAAAGGTTCCTTTGGAAAGGTCATGCAGGTCCGCAAGAAAGACACACAACGTATCTACGCGCTCAAGACCATTCGCAAAGCCAACATTGCAAGTCGTCCTGGTGAGATTACACACATTCTCGCTGAGAGGACAGTTTTGGCCTTGGTCAACAATCCTTTCATCGTTCCCCTCAAGTTCTCGTTCCAGAATCCGGACAAGCTTTATCTGGTGATGTCATTTGGTGCGTTTCCTGGGAATAAATCACCCCAAACCTTTTTTTCCGAACTGTTTTATAGTCAATGGCGGCGAGCTGTTCTATCATCTGCAGCGCGAAGGCAGGTTCGATGAACACCGTAGCCGATTCTATGCTGCGGAATTACTTTGTGCTTTGGAACACCTACACGTGTTCAACGTTGTCTATCGAGACTTGAAGCCAGAGAATATCCTCCTAGACTATACTGGTCACATCGCTCTCTGCGATTTCGGCCTTTGCAAGCTAAACATGACAGAAACAGACCGAACGAATAGTGCGTCCACTGGCAGCTCCCTTGTTTCCACCTGACGTTTTTCCGCAGCTTTCTGTGGGACACCCGAGTATATCGCTCCGGAATTGCTCGAATCACAAGGCTACACAAAGACCGTTGATTGGTGGACTCTTGGTGTACTGATATATGAGATGTTGGTGAGTCAAAATCTCTCCCACTTAGACCTCGTTAGTAACTCTCTTGTTAGACTGGCCTGCCGCCATTCTATGACGAGAACGTGAACGTGATGTATCAGCGCATACTGTCTGACCCACTACACTTCCCAGGGGATATGTCTGCAGAAGCGCAGAGCGTGATCGCTGCACTGTTGCAACGCGACCCAGCCCGACGCCTCGGCGCCAATGGCGGGGAAGAAATCAAGCGACATCCCTTCTTTTCCCGCCACATTGACTGGAACAGGTGACTATTCCCCTGCAATATTTTCTGATTTGACGTCATTTTCGATAGGCTTATGCAGAAGAAGATCCAACCGCCGTTCAAGCCGTCGGTCGAGTCGGCACTTGATGTGGCGAACTTTGACCAAGAGTTCACGTCTGAGACCGCCCAAGACTCAGTCGTGCAGGACTCACAGCTCTCGGAGACCGTGCAGGACCAGTTCCGCGGGTTTACCTACAATCCAGCGGACGAACATCTCAGCGAAAGTGTCAGTGCCAGTTACGGCGTTGCACGCTAGACACACCCAAAGCACTGGTCGCTCGACTGGAATTGAGACGACTTGTTTTGGCATCTGTGACAACATGTATCCCCGGTGATCGTGCGTTTTTTCACACCTTTATTGCGTAATTGTTTTTTTCTTCTTCTCTTTATTCAAAGACGCACCAACTGTATTGATTTCGTGTTTCTCTGCTTTGTGGAAGACTGGATCAGCCTCGACGTATTTTGATAAAGTGCTCGTGTACTGTATGTATGTGTAGTCATACGCACGTTGTACCCCTTGACTTGGTTTTCCTATCTCTGTCGAGCTTCATCGCTTGTATCTGTTACCAACAAACCTGTTTACGATGCTTTCAGTGCGCGCCGACTGCCAATCCAAGTAGGCGTGATTATCAATCCAGACTCATACCGTCCCTTCATGTCCGTTCCCGATATCAAACCCGAGGGTGCGTCCTCGTCCTCTCTTGTCAAACGGAAGAGAGACGATAGTCCTGGGTCTCATGTCAAGGCACCAAAACGTGCGTCCGCTACATAACACGATACCTGGGCGCTGCACTGGGCACCCTATCGATCGCGCTGTTGTTTTTTCTTCTGACTGTTGACGGCCAGTCTTCCCGATTTTCGAGAAGCGGGGAGAAAGTGACGGGAAGACTGATACGCAAACATTTCGGTGGCTCACGCCTTCGCTCGGTCCAACGCGCAGCTGTCTCCACGGCGTGCATCTCGCGCCCCGCGCGTCTTCGCGCGTCGCGGCATTCGATCTCGACAGCACGCTCATCAAGTTCGTGCGCGGGGGATCGAGGGGCAACAAAAAGCGCGCGACGACGACGAACGGTCTTGAGTGGGAATGGTGGAAGGCAGTCGTGCCGCAGAAGTTGAAGGAAGTGCATGATTCTGGGTGCGTTTCTATTTCGTCGACCCGCGCTCGGTCGGTCATGGCGCCTTCTAATTCTAGTTCTTGACCCACCGCGCAGGTACTCCGTGGTGGTGATCTCGAATCAGAATATCAAGTCGGCGGCGCTCACAGACTGGAAGAAAAAGATCCCGCTAATTGCTGCTGCCGTGCGTGTGCCTCTCACAGTGTCCTCCCTTGCCCTTTTTTCTGGTTTCCTAAATGTTGTGCTGAACATCTCAGTGCCTCTAGGTGCCCGACCTTCCATTCCGAATTTTTGCAGCCACGGCCAAGGATGGGTATCGGAAGCCCATGCCAGGCATGTGGTTCGAACTCGAGCGTATTTTTGCCGAGGAGGGCGTCACAATAGGTCATTTGGAATCCTTTTTCCGATTGTTGACTGTCCCACTCATTGTCGCCAAGATAAGAACGCCTCTTATTTCGTTGGCGATGCGGCCGGGCGCGCCGACGACTACGCGTCGACGGATAGAAAATTGGCGCTCAATATTGGCGTGCAATTCTACACTCCAGAGGTAAGTGCTACCCAGCCCGCGTCCGCCACAACTTCCTCATGGCACGGATCACAGGAATACTTCCTCAAGATACCTCCAGCGCCACATAAGCTCCCAGGATTCCACGTTTCCTCGCTTCGAGAATGTGAGAATCTGACTATGTAATGTTCCCGTTATCTTCGACTGATGCGAGGCCTTTAAGCACCCAATAGTTCCCCAGCTACTCCCGTCATACCTCCCGATTCACACACAGAAATTGTAGTCTTTGTGGGCCCTCCTGCTTGGGAAAGTCAACATTCTTCCGGACGCATTTCGCCTCGGCAGGATACGTGCACGTGAACCAAGATACGCTCGGCTCACGCCCTAAGTGTATCAAGGCCGCTGAGGAGGCGTTAAAAGAGGGGAAGAGCTGCGTTATTGGTCAGTCTGCTTCCTTTTTGGCTCCCATCCCCCAACCCATCTCTAGACAACACGAATCGGGACGTACAAACGCGCAAGTACTACCTCGACATGGCAAAGCGGCTCCAGGTCCCAGCACGGTACGGTCTTCAGCCTGCCTGACTCTCCTCTTATGCTCAACGTCTGCAGATGTTTCTTCTTTCAGGGTTCCGTTGAACTGGCTTGGCATAACAACCTTTACCGCGCGTTCGCAAGGCCGGCGTCGGTTGTGGCCCGAGAAGTACGTAAACTGCTCGAAGCCTTTCGTTTACCTAGCTCATCAAATGCTGTAGCCCGATCGTACGCTGGTACCATACACAGCAATCATGGGGTTTGCGGACGCTTATGAGGCACCTTCTGTGAAAGAAGGCTTTGCTGAGGTACGGGATGTCCCTTGGGTATTCGAAGGTAGCGAGGAAGAGAGACGGCATTGGAGCATGTGGTTGCAAATTGATGGAAAGTAACCACTCCGTGTTATACAATCCTCTGCCTAGAAGGATATACGGCACTGATCAGGGCAGTGAGCCGCTGGATGCGACACGATAAGTACGCTACAGATTGCACAGTAGAATGGCGATACAAGAAGCAAGGTATCACGTAAGTAAGTGGACAACATGCAAGTTAGAATTTGTACAAAAAAACGCAAACTCAGAGCTGTACAATTCATGATGGCGTCGGCTTGATACTGTTTAGGCGAACAACGAGAGGAAGTAGGGCTACATTCTCGCTAGACGCGTAGAATTGCACGCAGTTGACGTGGATCTGGGCGACAATACTTTCAGTTGCCAGGAGTCACTGAAGCAAGAAGGGTCCATACCTTGAGCCAGTGGTTGAAATTTGTTTCAAATCTAATCAAAAAGTCCGAGCGCTTCTTCGCCCCAACATCACCCTCTGGTGTATCCGCAGCAACGAGGGCTTTGTTGGCATCCTTCGTAAAAGAGGACGTGTACAAGGCGAACGTAGAGCACGTCACAATGAGCTTGGAGAAAGCCTAGTCGTGGAGGTGAACGCGTGGACGAAGCAAGGGTTGCACCCACGGCGGCTTACGTTCAACAGCTTCGAACTTGTGAGCATGCATTCCTTCATGCACGTGTCCAAAAAGTCGACGTGATCGCGTAAGAGTTGGTCGACAGTGGTCACTTTTGACAGCTTGGCTTCGAGAGCGCGCCAGTTCGGCTCCAGCACCTCGTGCGCGACAAACGCGAAGATCTGCTGTACCCACGCCAGCATCCGCGCACGCAGCACGAACAGGCGCAGGCGCCAAGCGGCGAATTCGGGCGGGACGTCCGTGCGCCGCCATACCGGGCCCTGCTGCTCGAGCCACATCGCAGAGAGCGCTTGCTCGACGTGTTTGAGGTGTAGAAGAAAACGAAAGAGGAGCTGATAGCGCAGAACGGTCCTGCGCGAAATGACGAGCGAAAGCGGGAATTTGACGTTGAAGTCGAGTTGGAGTGCGTCGATGGCTGTGCGAGTCGCGTATCAGGATGGACGGGCGTGCGGTGTATATATGAGATAGACCTAAGAGAGGTTTTTTTTCATCCTTATCTTTTCCTTTCTTGTGGTGCTCGTCATGCCCGTCACCAGCGATGTCATTCTCGTCACCAATGACGCCGCTGACGTTGACGATACGAAGAAGCCACTCGTAGAGCCCGGTCGTAGCCATCGTGACTCGCACATCTTCTCGAAATGGTATGTCTTCGCCTTGGGTGTCCGCGCCCAGTGCAAGGTCAAGTAGGCTCTGAAGCTTCACAAGAGACGCAGTCTTGGAGGGCTTGCGCAATTCTGTATGGGCGAGATCGAGGAAATGGGTAAGGTAGGACGAGTGGGAGATGAAGAAGCAACGCTTGAGAAAGTTGAGGCGCGGGACGAGACCTTGGTCGCGTAAGAGAAGTTGAAGGAGCGTGCGATTTGCATGTGAATAGTCGTCTTCAATGAATTTGTAGAAGCTTCAGGCTCAAAGTTAGCGGATTGGTACGCAAACGTGCACATACAAAGCACTGACCGTTCGTCGTCCATGACCAAGTCGTCGTCCGGCGGGTTAGAACCCTTTTGGACCTCTATTCCACATTCGCGAATGACGTTTAAATACTTCCCGGCGAGCAACACTTTATGCTTCCAGCTTTCTAGTAGAGGAGGTACGCACGCGCCTCCGGGTAGTCGACCACTTCCAGCCCTCGGTGGAGGCACGCCCGCTTGACTTCGCTTGCTAAGGGCGCCAAGTGTCGAACCGTCACGCAGCTGATGAATGATTCGAACCTGTAGGTGTGTTGTAGAGCTATCGAGTAACGCACCGTGTATCGCCGTTCCCATATTCATCCGTGTAATCCACCTCGAGTGTCCCGCGTTAATGAACCTACTTTCTTTAACGCAGAACTCCTCGTACGGATCCGAGAGTGTGCCCACACGCGTCCACTCTTGGAGCATCTCGACGTATGGCCGACCGGCCGCACGCAAAAGAGCACCATATAGCGCACGAGCAGCTGGGTCACCCGCCGTGTGTTGCATCCTCGTGTGAAGGATGGCAAGGACTTCTCCGCCTTTTACGACGATCCCGTCGGCACCTGCCTCAATTTCGGACAGAACGGCTTTGAGTTTCGCGCCACCAAGACCAAGTGCTTCGTTTCGTGCAGCATCGTCGGGTCTTCTTCAGAAGACAGCGAGCTATCATCTTCCGGATTCTCTGTCGCCGCCAGCTCTGTGGTGAGTTGGTATATGAGCGAGAGGGTGTGGATGGTAGGATGGACGTAGAACCAGAGCTTCTGAAGGGTGAACTGAGGGGATGTGTTGAAGGCGTGTTCGAGTTGAGAAAGAAGGGTCTGGTAATCCTGCACGCGAGTTTATCGTACAAAGTGTGTAGGGAACGTGGGAGCACACCTTCAGCATATCGCGGAGGGCTGCACAGAGCGCATGATTGACGCGCCCGAAGTCAAGATGGCTCCGTAACTCAATGAATGACGATATTGCGGTGTAATACTTCGCAAGTGGTAGAACCCTTTCGACGAGATCGCGTAATGAGGGATCTGATACTCTGTTCAGAGTATGAGTAGTAGTGTGTATATACGACGCACCTAATCGCTCTGAGACCGCAAATCGAATGCCCTGGAGCTCGCCGTCGTCCTCTGGAGAGTAATCTTCATGGTATGTGATATGGGTGCCTTCGATGCCCTGTTCATCACGTCCGGAAAGTGTCGCGTAACGGGCGGTAGGTCACTTACCATAAGCACAAAAAGCAGGTCCTCAAGAATCAATGCCTCCTGCACGTCCAAGGGGAACGTGTCAAGAGATTCTTCCCTAGCCTTTCCCTTCGATTTCGGAGCAGTTGTGCCCGAAACGATCCGTGAATTAAGCGGGGCACGGACGAAAGATTCCTCGGAAATGAAGGAAGGCTCTGCGGACAGCTCTGAGCAGCTGAAAGACAGAAAGCGGGATTCGTGGCGCACCTCTGTGTCGTGATTCTGCAAGTGGTGGGACACGGTCGCCTGATTGTTCATCGTCTTGAAATTGGTGTCTGTTCCTGCGGGCAGAGGCGATCGTGCCGGTGACCTGAAGAGATGAGAACCGATATTCTGGAGTGTGTTGTAAACGTACTTTGGCGTATTCTTTTGTCGATAGCGACAGATTATTCTTGCGGCCAGCAATGCGAGGTCGCGGTGTGAAGAGGTCCATTGCAAGCGCCGTGTTCCGCGTCGCACTCACTCCCAACCATGCGCGACCTCAACATCTACAACTTAAGAGGGCCCTCCCTCGCATGGTATATCCTTTATTGTCTGCCAGCGCAGCCCACTGACCGGCATACTCGTGTAGAGCTGGACGTCAGAGAACCTCTACAACCTCTGGCGACGCTCTCTCGGCGTTACTGCAAAAGAAGCCGACTTCACGCGCACCCAAAAGACGCTGTTCCAGCAACGTTGGATTGCAAAGCGGCTCATTCGCGCCTACCATGGCGACTTCATTAACGAGAAAACTTTCAAGCGTTGGTATCTGCCCACCACCCTCCCAGACGTGCGGCCACGGCAGGGACTGACGGAAGTCTATACGACCCAACTCAACAAATGGGCGAAATTACCAACAGCGGTCGACAAGGAGGCAAAATCTCGGAGACAAGAGGTTGACGGGGAGGACCAAGAGGAGCTGCCACCCGTGGGTAGCTTGATGTTCTCAGAGGTCGAGCGCCGCATCGACGTGGTCATTTTCCGCGCGTGTCTGGCGCATAGCGTGTACGACGCGCGGAGGATGGTCATACATGGCCAAGTCTTACTCAACGGGAAGAAGGTACGCCGTCAGCACTCTCTGCGCTGTGCCCAACTAAAACGCTAGAAGCACCAAAACGCGAATGCTCGCCTCGCGCCAGGGGACATGGTATCCGTCGACCCAAAGGTCATCTCCTTCCTTCAGCCCAAGACCTCAAACGCCCCAAGCGCGGACATGTCCTCAGAAGAGCTGGCCGCAGAAGAGCTCAAGGACGAGCCTCCTGTTTCCACGGAACAGTCCTCCACGTCTGTGGCCAAAGACAAGAGTCTTACCCCATTCCACCTCCCTGCCTACGCATCCCCATTCATATTCATTCCCGCGTATCTCGAGGTCTCTTTCCCGACGTGTTCCGTGATTTACGTGCGACATCCTACTGCGCGACCTGGCTACTCAGAAATCCCGACACCATACGACGCTGACGGAGAAGTTGTGCGGCTGGTGTGGGAGTGGTACTCCAAGGTGCGACCGAGAAACCGAAGCAAGCGTCAATTTGCACGCGAACCAGAGAACCGACAATAGATATGGTTGTTACCGTAATCACTATCTACTAGAAGACACTAATAGACTTCTGTGGCGTCCCAATTACGCTGTGGTGCGCTGTGAACTGGTGACTGGCTTACAGCTAACACAACAAACGATAGACCCAACTCACAGGTGCCACATGCATTTCTTCTGTTACTTTTTGCAGAGAACAAGATACGCTCACATGACTTCACTTGCGCATTACTGTTCGTGCCCTACACTTTTCCGTGACACTGACTCGTGAACAGAAATCAATGTGGCGCATGAGTGAGTTTGGGTCCCTTCCTCTGGTGAGCGCAGACGAAGCATGGTGTGATCAATGTGCCTTGCTGGCACCTCGGCCATCTGGGGAACTTTTGATCTGGAAGCCACCAGAACGCCGCGGGAAGAGTTCAGTGACGTCCCAATGACGCTGTGGTGCGGTGCGAGACTAGGATGATTGATATTGTGCAGATTGTATAAAGGGGCAGACGGCAGTACCTCCTTTTTCTTATCGATGTCTGGTTTCAAGAATTTCGCCATCGCTGGCTTGGGCGCTGTGGGCAGTCACATTGCTCGGGCACTCCTTAACCTGAAAAACGAAGGAAAAGTTGATACGTGACTATCCTCGCCCGCTCTGTGAGTTATCTTGTGCAACTATTGCCGAATGCTTTCGTTCATCTCTCCCTCAGGACTCTAGCAAATTGGATGAATACAAAGTTTCCGGGGCGAAGATAGCCGTTGTGGACTATGAGTCAGCCGAGTCGTTGAAGAATGCGGTCACTGGGGCAGATGTTGTGATCTCGACCCTCACGATTAACGCTCTCCAAGTGCAGCATCTGCTCGCCGAACAGGCGAAAGCGGCAGGCGTAAAGCTATTCGTGCCCTCCGAGTTCGGCGACGACACAGATCGTCCGGACCCTGAGGGCATCTTTGTGATCAAGCAGTCCGTTCACCGCAAGTGTAAGGAGCTGGATTTACCATATGCTCTTTTCTTCACGGGCCCAGGTCCAGACTACGTATTTGTCCCGTGAGTGCCGCAACTTGCGTCCTAGTGCCTGCTAAGCACCGAGACAGTTTTTTTGGTTTGGATCTTAAAAGTGGCAATGCTACCGTCGGTCTGGACGGAAATGCACTCAACTCGTTCACGGCACAGTCGGACGTCGGTCGATACGTTGCATACGTGCTCACCAACTTGCCACGATCGAAGATCGAGTGGCGGATCTTCCGCATCGAAGGCGAACGCAAGGTGAGGGACAGTTGACCTCTGCAGAAACGACTGACCACCTATATCAAACCCCCGGCAGTCCTTCAACCAGATTTTCAAACAGCACGAAGAAAGGACGGGAAAAAAGCTGAACGTGACTTATCGATCTAAATCCGAGCTCGAAGCTGCCAAAGCGAAGAACCCTTCGGACGTTCCATCCTTCTTACAGCTCGAGTGGGGACGTGGCGGAGGGCTTGTGGGATCTTTGGACCAGCTGAGCGTCTCTGAGTATCCCGACTGGAATCCAAAGACTGTCGCCGATGTATTGTACGCCTGATTAAACGAAATAAAATCGTACTTTCGTGAGCAGAGCAAGAGATAATGCCAAACTAGGCCAGCGCAAAGGACGCCGCACGTCGGGCCGTCTGTAACATTTCCCTCAAGCCAAGGCGTTTCTCTATCGGTCGCTCTCTTCGATACATATTCCTTCCAGAATGGCGTCCAGACCACTAAATGACGATGAAGTTCTTAGTGAGATGAACAAAATGGTACAATCTACTACCTGTCTCGTCGTCGATGTAATCACACCAATGGACTCGCATCAACTCTGTAGGTTGCGTTCATCAAGCAAGAAGCCCTCGAGAAGTCTCGCGAAATCAGAGTAAAGGCGGACGAAGAATTCTCAATTGATAAAGTTTATCTATTTCGACGCCTCCCTCGTTCGCAGTAACTTAAAGTTAATCGTGCCAGGCGAAGCTCGTGAAGCAAGAACAGCAGGCCATTGATGCGCAGTTCGAGAAGAAGCGCAAAGGTGCAGAGACGGCGCAGAAGATGTGCGTTTTCCCTATTCTGCACATCGCCAATGTCCACAACCACCCGACAGCCAGCAGTCAACGCTGACGAACAAATCGCGGCTACGACTCCTACACCGCCGAGAGGAGCATCTGCAGGACCTGTTCGCCTCTGCGCGGGCCCAGATTTCCGGACTTGCCGACGACGAGGCGCGCTACACTCAGTTCCTCGAAGGCGTGGTCGTACAAGGTCTCTTCCAGCTCCTTGAGCCATCCGCGACGGTATATGCGCGCGCCAAGGACGAGGTCATCGCGGACCGTGCTGTAGAGAGCGCAAAGAAGACCTATTACGAGATCAGCGGCAGGGAGGTAGAGGTTGAGCTCGACGCGTCGTTGAGCGACGAGCTGTAAGTGTCTCGTTCTTTGTTTCGACGCCCTCTTAATTTCACATTTCTGGCCTGCAGCGCCGGGGGCGTCAAACTGTCCAGCGGATCGCGTCGCATAACGGTAGATAACACTCTCGACGAACGCTTACGACTCCTCGAAGATCGGGTGTGTGACCAGAATTCGAGACCGTCGTATGATCTTTTTTCTGACATCCTCCCACATAGATGCTTCCCGAAATCAGGCTTGACCTATTTGGACCGAACGAGAACAGGAAATTCTTCACGTAGATGGAAATGGAACTGGAGGCAGACTACCCGAAGACAGAAGTGTATGCGTTCCCATGACACAATAATACTGGTTAAAGGCACTTCCCCGCTCGTCTGAGCTCACCTTTCTAGTAACCAAGATCGCGATCATTGTCAAATAAGAATTCTGGACTGTGCGCTTATGTTTCCTTGCCATCGTGGACGTTTCGCTGGGGAGTATATTACTAGTAATAAGTGTACAGAGTATCGTTGTGGAAAACGTCGTACAAAAGGGGAAAGAGTACGTTGTGAGAGAGAAAGCGCACGCGAAACAGGAGGAAAGCGGAGATCATTACAGTAAGAGAAACAAAGACAGAGCTAAGGACAGAACCCGAATAATCCCCATTCATGCGCCGTGGTGAACGAAAATCACCCATCTTTCCAAGGTAATCCCCCTCTTCCTCCGCAACTTCTTCACGGCCACCTGGAGTGCGTTCTTCGTGAGATTTTGATCTCAGTCGAAATAGACTGGTTCCTGATATTCCTGACAAGCCTAGCCCTCGACGCGGTCTGCGTGAAATAAGGTAATGTAACTTAAGCCCAAAGGATGACGGCAACCAAGTAACCGCCACTGGTACTGGTGATCAAGGCGCAGGTGTCGCTTAGAACCTGTTTTTTGATTACTGTAGAACAATGCTGGGCACCAGTGCCATCATGTCTCATCTCGTCTGGTCGAAAGGAGAAGACGCTGCCTCTGCCTTCAAGCTCATCTCTGTACCGTACGATCGAGTTCGGTTTCCCGATGGCCTCTCTCGCACGGACTGAATGAGGATAGAGATAACGAACTTGTAAACTCAGCGGAGGCCTCGTGAGTTTAAGGTTTATGCTTTTTTATGGGATGGTGAAACTTGCACAAGAGGCGAAACAAAATGGCTGGAAATTTCGTCCCGCCTAATGGACATGGAGTGGATCGTAGTACACATACATCAATGGTGGCGGATCGTTTCCCTCAACTGATTACCTCACGCACGCACATACACACATCAATAAAATTCATCCATGTCTGTACACGGCCGGCCAGCACTTGTTTTTCAATGGCACCGTTCCTCTCAAGCGATCGCAACCGTCTTTTGGCCAATATTGGTTCTGAAGGGGACCACCTCGCTCGCAGACGCAACCTTAAGCGGCTGAACGGTCGGCGCACCGATTGCCTTGGCAATGGCGTCAGAGAGACCCTGGTCTACGGCAGCGAAGACGGAGACTGCCACAACGTCAACAACTGTCTGAAGATATTATATATAAAAGACATACGCTGACGTGCTTTAATATCTGCCGACTTAGCACCGCCTAGGTGACCAGCGATGTTGCTGATGAGGTGCTCGCGGTCGGTTTGGCTGAAAACCTTGGTGTACAGGTTACGAGGCTGCTCAAAATCGACTGTGAGCGGTATGCATTAATTATCTAAATCAAGTTTGTACTCAAAGATAGATGCACTCACGCTCGCTGATCTCGGACAAGTGGGCACGAGCATGGCCGGCCCAGACTTCGTGCTTGTGGATTGTGCCAGAGTATGGCTTCGCACGATAACTCAAGGGTGAGATAGTACTCTGGTAGTTGGGGCGAGCACCCTGGCTGACGAAAGTAGCAGGTCCGTCACGTTGGAAGTTCGCAACAGGAACAACGGGTGCATTGACGGGAAGTTGTTGATAGTTCACACCGAGGCGGTGGCGGTGAGTGTCTGGGTAGGAGAATAGCCGGCTTTGCAAGACCGGGTCGGCACTGGGCTCGATGCCCGGCACAGTGTGGGAAGGGGAAAAGGCCGACTGCTCGATCTCTGCAAAGTAGTTCTGCGGGTTCTCATCAAGCACGATCTTGCCGACGGGGCGAAGAGGGAATTCCTTGTGTGGCCACACTTTGGTCAGGTCCAGAATATTGTAGCGGAACGACTCCGCCTGTTGAGGTGTCATCGTTTGCTAAGACAAACAATCGATTGAGCTTTGAACTCAAAGAAACATGTTACTCGGAATACTTGCCACATAGACGGTCCAAGATGGGTATTGCTTGTTCTCGATGGCTTCGAACAATTTTTGGATGCCATAGTCTGGATTCTCGCCAGCCAGCTTAGCAGCGGTCGCGCCGTCCAGAGTCTGCATCGACGCAATCAGTTAGGCTTTCCAGTCGCATCACCCTGCCTGTGATTACCTTAAATCCACCGTCGGCGCGAACATGGACCTGAACATAGACCCAGTCTCCGTCTTCGCGGACAAATTTATAAGTATGGCCAGAGTAACCGTGCATGTTATGGTAGCCATCAGGAGTACCACGGTCTGAGAAGAGAATCAAAACTTGGTGGATGCTCTCGGGGTTCTGAGAGAGATAATCCTACGAAGAGTCATAGCGTTTATATACCAGATCATAAGGTAGCGACACGGAAACTCACCCAAAACATGTCAGGGTCCTTAAGATGTGTTTGAGGGTCGCGCTTTTGGGTGTGAATGAAGTGAGGAAACTTGGCAGGGTCGCGAAGGAAGAAGACCGGAGTATTATTGAAAACCCAGTCGAGATTGCCTTCATCGGTGCGAATTTTGAGAGAGAAGCCGCGGGGGTCACGGGCAGTGTCTGCCGAGCCACTTTCTCCGCCAACAGTAGAGAACCGGATAGTAGTTCGAGCCCTGTTGCCGACTTTTTTGAAGAGGGAGGCACAAGTGAGATCGGTGATGTCATCGGTCACTTCGAAGTAGCCGTGCGCGCCAGCACCCTTGGCATGAACCTATGGAATATTCCAATGGTGAGACCGATTAATAAGTGGGTGCAGAGAAAGAGGCACGGACGACACGCTCAGGAATACGCTCACGGTCGAAGTGTGCTAGAAGATCAATATGGTGGAAGTCTGGGTATGCAATCAAAAGGGGGTCAGCTGAGCCGTGATGTGTGCACGGACCTTGCAGAAAAAGGGGGCCATGGGTTCCGATCTTCTCAGCAGCGTAGGGCTGAGCGACGGGTGCACCATTAGAAGTGGTGTATAGAGCGTTATCGTTATTGGTTACTTGCTTGGAAGGCATGTCAAGAGGAGAGTGGGATGTTGATGCAAGGCGACGGATCTTGATGCTTATATGGCATACTAGTCTCCAAGATCTGAGACTGTCGTGATCGGTGACGCGGTGACGCTCCACAAAGCTTACTACTCGTTCCGTCAATTGGCATACCATTTGGGCCATTGGCGACTAAGCAATGTTCCGTTATTGCGTTGCGGGGTTGCAAACAAGGTAAGTGTAAGTCCATGTGCGAGCCGCTTATGGCAGAGTTCAAGAAGCTCTAAGAGATCCTCAGTATGTGACAGCCAAGACCGCTCAGATAGGGTTAGTGTGAACTACCTTACAGTAAACGGCTGTGCACCTAGTCGTCCAATGTCCATTCATCTAATTTCGTTTTCGTTTTGCCTAGTTTGTTGACCGCACGAATTGAGAGTGGATACATGAGACGGAGGGAAGGACGCTGATCAGTCAACGCCACGTGATATGATCTCGTGACGTACGGTTTTTATGCGAGGCATCTTGATGTCCCGAAAGAGTGGGTCACGGAAGACAGTGGGTCATGATGTGTGTCGAGAACGACGAGAAGTGGGTGACGCAATGTCTTATATGGTATGAGGGCAAAATGTCAGAGTTTTCTATCGTTCGTTTTCCTTGACGTTACAGTCCGTCGCATTTAATCTCATCGTCACAAGGAAGTGGGCGACATCTTACCATACAGTAGAGGGAACGGTCACTCTTGCGCCAGCTCCATAAAGTGAACTACAGGTAAATGTGAAGGAAAAAAACTCCCTGGCGGGGAGTCGAACCCCGCTCTCGCGCGGCCAGTGAATGACAGGCGCGTGTACTAATCCGATATACTACCAGGGACTGATCGAAACAGATTACTGTTGCTATTAATGCAACGTTAGCGGTTGTCGTGCTTATTCCGAGTCGACAGTCGACATCGACAGCACTCTCATTTCATTTTTCTCTTCAGGGACGTATTAAAAAGTACATTGACTTCTTGGCAATCACTATGGTTCCTGAAATCATTCGACTCGAATCGTCGTTTGGGCTGATGATGTACTATAGCACCAGCCTGGCAAAGTGCTTGCTGCGAGGGACTTGGTAGGATTGCTGTGTCTGGCCCTGACAATTATCCACGATCTCACCTCTGTTCACGCAAACTTTGAACTGTCGTTGATTTCGTTCTTCATCCTACATCATGATAGGGTATGTGCGGGTGGGCATGAAACTTCCTAGCACGCTGCAAACTGTACCCCTGTCGTTTCCGCCAGGTTGCCTACCTACACTAGCGGTCAGCATATCACCTATAGTACACATATCACCTGTTTCACATATCGACGCTCACGCGCTGAGATGTACCATAGGCACCGCGAAGTGATAGATAGAAGCAGAACTTCCGGACGGCGCTCGTGGGGTCCATAAGACTTACGATGCACCTAGCTAAAGACTTGGGATGCTGCAGGGGTTTGGAAGGGCGTAATGCCCGACGCTGTCCATTTATCGAGTTATTGTACTGTTTCTCCTCATGTGAATGATTTTTCCGTCTCTATCCTTGCTGTTCTTGGCAATTATCTGTTGTCCGAGGGAAATGAAAAAAAAAAATTGTTACAGCAGAAAGCAAGCTCAGAGATACAACGATGAAGCAAAAATGACGGAATTCGGCCGCTCGAGCATCTCGGATGCTTTTTCGAACTTTTGTTTGAGCTCGACGTTGCCAATGACTTTGGCAGCCTGGGCCATCTGTCGAATAAGCTCTTGCAGTCGCCGGAAAACTCGAATGAGGCTGCCTTCGAATTGGTCTGTAAGCTACATATGATGCGTCAACATGAGCAAGGTGACGCGAGTTCAGCGAATGTCACAAACCTTGCAGATGTCTGAGAAGGACGCTCCCCGGCACCATTGCACGACTGCATCCATGAGCTCAACTTTAAACGACTGAACGTATTCCTCCTCCACGATAGGCAACTTGGACTCTCTGCAAACTTTGGCAATGCGGCGTGCATTCTCCTGCATGACGCGTAAAGGCGCAGCAAGCTCCTCCTTCAATTTGGTTTGATGTTCACTCTAATCCCAGGTCAACGCATTAGCATGGTACCATTTGGGGGCACACGAACCTTCTCCGTAAAGACAAAGCAGCTGAGTAAGCCGGCACAGTACTCCGGAGCCAGTGGGTTGAACACGCCGTTGAAAATGAGCTCGGTGAGTAACAGCTCGTCACCAGTGCTTATCTCGCATGCGACTCGGCCTTTCACATCCACTATGTCATCCGCCGATGTAAATCCTAGTCGTCGGAGTACGCGTTTACGAGACTTGAGCTCCTCCATTTGCAGGACATCGTGCGTCGCTTGGATGCGCTTCTTCAATAAGCGTACTCGGTCCTGCGCCCCGCGCTTTCGCGCGTACAGGTCGGAAAGCTCTGGTAGGCGCGGGTCCTTGTGTAGTGGACTTGCGAACATCTTCTGCTCCATCGTTTGTATTTTCTAAGTTTCCAGGCGGTCATTAAGGGATAGATACTCCGTACGGATGTCACTTCACCTTGACGAGCACCTTGAACTTTTCGTCCTTGATTTCCATGTTTTCAATCGGATCGAGCAGTGGTATGCCATCCGGAGACCGGCGTTGGACCTCGAGAATACTCTTCCAGACGGTCTCACGCGAACCATTTGAGCGCAGGTCCTTCGGCAGGTATATACGCATGTAGCTGATCCCATCGAGAGTTGATAGCAACACTGGTAGTACCAGGGGCTCGCCTTTCTGTCCTGATGGGCAGGGTAAAACACCGCTTGGAGTAGAGGTACTCGTAGAGCGCTCTTTTGGTACAGTGGAATCTTGAGCACAGTTTAATAGGACGTCCACTACATATTGCTCGCGAGGCGGAATGTCATCCTTAGGTACAGGTTGGTTCTTCAAGTTCGTTAACTGATAGTATCCGAGGTGTGAAAGGTACTACAGTGGGACATACCTTTGGGGGAAGCCGCTTTTGATAGTTGACGACAGCGCCCCAGCCGAAATCGAGGTCCTTATGTTTGACCTTAACAAGCCGGCCGACTTGCAAGAATGGTAAACTGTAGCTTGGGTGGTGAATGACTTCACGGAAATCAGCAGACATTTGATCGAGTTGTTGCCGATACTCGTAGTACTGAGCAACCAGCTCCTCGTCAGGGACCACGTTAGAGTCTCTTGCTCCTTCCTCGAGCTTGAGCTCTAAAGAAAGGATAAGTAAAAGCCATATGGTCAAGTGATGTATTCGCACCCTCTTCGAGAGCAGGCACTCCAGCGCTGCTCTGAAACTGCAAGAAACATCGTTCGAGCATGTACTCCGGGCTAATGACTTCAATTTTCATCAGGTTGAGAATCATGTTGTACCCCAGGTGGAATGCCGAGTCCAAACGATCCGCTTCGCCCTTGATCATCGTCTTTGCAGCGGCGGGCTCGAGCTTCTCATCGCACATCATGATTACCACGCCTCGGTCATCAAGTCCACGGCGTCCAGCGCGACCCGACATCTGGATGTATTCACCCGAAGATAGGTCACGGAATTCGTGCCCATCAAATTTGCGGGCGGCGGTAAAAACAACGGTCTTGGCCGGCATATTGAGTCCAATAGAGAACGTCTCAGTTGCGAAGAGGACCTTGATCACACCCTCCTGAAACAAGATCTCGATCACCTCTTTTAGAATCGGAAGTAGACCACCATGATGTATGCCGATACCCCGACGGAGTAATGGGAGGAGGTTTTCAATCTGAGGAAGCGTGCGGTCGGAAGGGGCAAGCCCTGCTATGGCGTTCGCGAATATCTTCTCAACTTTGGCTTGTTCGTCTGCACTGTTGAACTCGAACTTTGATAGAGTGAGCGCGAGCGCTTCGCATTCGCGCTTGCTAAATGCAAAGACGATCACCGGGTTGTAGTTCTTAAGCATGATCATCCGGATAATTTTGGAGATATCAGACGGGCCTTCAACTCAAAAGTCAGTTTTATCTTGGCGCTGAAGCTAGCTAATTCACCTTTCTTGTCTCCACCTTTTCTTGTCTTTCCTTTGCGACCCTTGCCACCTTTCGGATCTGCAGGGTCCTCACCGGCACGCTCTTGTAACATTCCCATGGCTTTGGAGAAATTGTCCTCGCGAAACTCCCCCTTTTCGTTCAGGACCAGAAATATACCTTCACCGCCTGCAGGGAAGAGATAATGCTGCAGCGGAGTTGGTCGAAAGTCGGTGTAGACAACGTGACAAGGTTGTTCGTGGGAGCGACAGATCCATTCGCAGAATTGCATCGCGTTGGGTATGGTTGCAGAGAGGAACACATAGCGCACGGTATGCGGAAGCAAGATGATAGCTTCTTCCCAAACCACACCGCGTTCTTTGTCACGCATATAATGAATCTCGTCGAAAATGACCCAAGCAACTTCGCGCATGATCTCAGAGCCACGATAGAGCATAGACCGAAGAATCTGCAGTTGATCAATTTTTGGTTGAAAGCATGACGGCTGTCTGAACGCACTTCGGTAGTCATCACTAAACAGGACGCCGTTGGGTTGCGAGTGACATCCCCTGTCATCAGCCCAACATCACCAAATTCGGCTTCCATCTCGCGGTATTTTTGGTTACTGAGAGCCTGACCAGGAGCAGTGAGAGGGAGACCGAGGGCTTGTTTCCCTCGAGACCTACCTTGATGGGACTCGTATAAATGACACGCTGCTTGTTCTGCAGTGCCTGTGCAATCGCGTACTCAGCGACGACGGTCTTTCCTGCGCTGGTATGTGCAGACACGAGGACACTCTCATTTCGTTGAATGGCATGGATGGAAACTTGTTGAAAGGGGTCCAGGGTAAACTTGTACTCGCGTGCTGGCTTCGCTGGCGGGATATGAGAGGCGATGGGGACATAAGGATAATTTGGTGGTATGGCAACTTGATGTCGAACCTGAGAGAAGAAAGTCAGTCGGCTAGCGCGAAAACAATTCTTGCAGCATGACCTGGTGTCGCAACTCCAAGCGTACGCCAGCAGCGTCTGTTGCCCCAGTGAGTCCTGCACTCGCGGCGACCTCCCGTTTCGCCTCGGTCTCAAACTCGTCAACCACCACCGCTGGGGCAGAGACTTCCAGTCGCATCCTTTTAGAAGGTGGCTCATCTTCTGGAGGCGGTGATGATGCCGGAGATTTCACGCGTGTCTGGAGTTTGGGAGCGTGCTCGGCAGGACGTTTGATGGGACGAGCGGGAACATGCGCAGGCTCTTTGTCAACTTGCATAGCATCGGGAATAATCTCTGAGTCACTGTTTCCGGATTCATGGCCATCGTCGAGGAAAGAGAATAGGTCGTTGGAAGCCATTCTGGCGCGTTAAGCAAGCGCGTTTAGGTGAAAACGAAACTAACGGGACACCGGACACCAGACACCGTATCACCATTGGCTAAATGAGAACAGCGCACATGTCCCTGGTAGTATATCGGATTAGTACACGCGCCTGTCATTCACCTGGCCGCGCGAGAGCGGGGTTCGACTCCCCGCCAGGGAGTTTTTTTTTTAATGCTCACCACGCAAGAACGGTTATTTGGCATGTCAAAGACATTAATTATTTTCAGTAAAAGTATGCCTACTCGCTAAGAGAAACTGCTCAGACCAAATGCATGAGATACGGTACTATAGGCCAGGATCGGATGTTCTGCGGAAACACAGGCAGCGACAGCATTCGACCAGCGTTCAAGTTAAATGATCACATAAAAGGGGCGGTCGTGGTGGAACACGGTCATTCTATTCTCTTGCAGAGATGGGACGACCACTACTGCTTAGCATCACCCTCCGCCTTACGCTTTTCACGCCAAGCGGCAAGCTCGGCATTTGCTGGGCCATTGTATTTCTGTTGGCACCCAAACTAAGTTTCTCGTCGTCATCCAACTTGCCATCAAGGTCACACGTACCGCCTTCTCCTCTTCACTCATCGCCTTCCACTGCTTTCCAGCCAGTGCGGCCACCTCTTTGAAGTGATCTCTGTAGACTTCTTGTGTTCGAGGAGTGTTTTCTCGTACCTCCCGAAAGAAACTGGGTCATCGTTTGATGTTGTAATAACCTTCAAAAGAATTCTTTGTAACCTACCGAAGGAATCCGGACAGCGGATAACCGGTAGAAGGGCCTCGAATACGAGACAGACCCTTATCGACGCGGCGACGATTCAGCTCACGCAAAACGGACGGGTTAATTGTCTCGCGCCATTCCTGCATGCGCCGTTCGTACTCTGCTTTGATGCCCTCGTGTTTCTCTCTGGTTTGCTATGCGGCCAGTCTGAGTATACGAGTACCCGGGAGACTAGATTACTGACTTGTTTATCGTATTCAGAAACAGTGTGCCAGATCTGTGCACCCTCTCTCATACGATTTTGTGCTGCCAGCAAGCTGTCGGGCTTAGGTGAGTACGAAACCATTCCTTCACCCACGTGGTATAAGCAGAGCCAGGGTGTTTGGGTGGAAGGTCCTTGGGATTGATTGTAACTATGAAATGTATTCAAGAACGCCAGAACAGGATATGGGGTCGGCACATACTCTTCTGCTTGACCTTTGGGTCCTTTGCGCTACCTTTGGTCTTCTTTTCAGTTTTGTCCTTGCGCGTCACTTTCTTGCTCGACCTAGTCTTTTTACGCGTAGTCGACTCGGTTCGGTATCACCAGAGTTGAGATCACTGCTAGTGGTAGTTGCAAAGCCCTCTGGACGGGCCATGTCAGGGGTCGGTTAGGAGATATGACACACGGTAGCCTCCACGCAGAAAAGAGGGTGCCAGAGCGCAAAAGAGTGCGTCTAAGCACAGAGGACAGCATGATTGTTGTGCAGCACTTTGAGTTGTTTGGATACGGTTGAGTTTTCAGTTAGACGAACGCGGTGACTTCAGCATGGGAACCGTGAGATATCGTTGCCTTAATTGGGAGATTGATGATTTGATAAGATTAGATGCGCATCCAACAGACCCTCCGACTGCCCATTCGTTATCATCAACATCATGGCATCAGCAGCATTGCCTGAGGGTCTCTTCTTTGACCTCGTATCAGAGGAGGAAATTCGCTCCGTTTATGCGCTGGAAGTACAAGGCAAGGTTCCCTCTAAAACTTTGCAACCTATGGCCTTACTTGTTGGTTCCTAGGCTTTCCGCCTGAGGAGGCTGCTACCATGGAGAAGTTAAGGTGCGCCCGCAATAAGATGCATCCTCCCGAAAACTCAATCTAGCCTATTTAATCTCCTAGCTTACGCCAGCTAAATGCTCCGGAGCTCTTCCTTGGCGCCTTTGTGCCTCAGACCGACAGCGGGCGCACCCTCCTTGGTTATGTAGATGGCGTGCTTTCATCTGAAACGACCCTCACATTCGAGTCAATGTCTACCCACGTACCCGGTGCGCGCACAGTGCTAATCCATGGCGTGTGCGTGAGCCCCAACGTACGAGGGCGTGGCATTGCCAGTGCCCTACTGTTAGAGTATCAACGGCGTCTAGCTGCCGCGGGTTCCTACGATCGCGTCCTTCTCATCGCACACGAGGACAAGGTATCCTTATACGAGCGTGTAGGTTTCAAGTCGCGCGGTATTAGTAGCATATCCTTCGCTGGCACTCCCTGGCTCGAACTTGAATGGGTTGTGCCTGTTGATACAGTTGATCCCCAAGGCGCCCTACAGACGGCGATCACACCCGGACTCATCGAAGCCTTGCAAAAACAGAGTGCCTTACCACCGCGGAAGGGCAAACTACTTTCGTCGTTTGAAAATGGTATTCTCGACGTCTCTCAAACGTCAAATCTTTATGATCTGCTATGTGTAAACGAGCGCTGTGGAAGCGTCATCCTCAAGCGTGGGGTAGCTGTTCTTCATGAACGTGAAAGCATGAAAGTGAGAGTTTATCTTCGGTCGCCAAAAGTCGGGTACAAGACTAAACAATTAGTGTAGTTGGAGCCAGCTGGCAGCAGTCATCCAGACCTCCCCGGCCTACCCGTTCCGCCTAAAAAGACACAGTGGTGGCTTGTGACCCCATCACCGATGTTATTCGAGAACATTGGCTTCTCTAAGTCTGTGCATATAGGTTAGTGCGCGCTCCAAATCATAAAGGGTGTTTCTCAATTTACAATTACCTAGACAAGCCCTTAAAACTCCTTGCGTGTGCGGAGTGTGACCTTGGGCCCGTGGGTTGGTGTGAGCCTGGCGGGAACGAGTTTTGGGTCGCATGTCAACGTGTGCGGTATTGGGCGTGACAACGGAATGTGGATTTATTGAATACACAAATACCTGAACAGATGGAGGGCTTGACATTGTGCGGTCATTACTTGACGGTGGTTCTGACGTCGACGAAAGGGATACCTCCCGCGCAACCGCACTGGATGCGGCATCAATGAGCGGGCAACTGGAGGTCGTAAAATTGTCGATCGAGCGCGGTGCAGATGTGGACTCCCGAGACAGGTATGACTGGATCCTGCTGATAATGGCATCGGGATCGGGAAAGCTTGAGGTTGTGCGATTATTACTCGACCACGGGGCTGATGGGGTCCGCTACACTGCGTTGCGTCGCGCGTCGCGTGATGAGCACTTAGAGGTGATCCAGCTCTTACTTGAACGTGGCGGGAATGTGGATGTACGGGATGCCAATGGCCAGACTCCACGCGGGTGGCAATACAACTGGGACACCGCAGAATTGTAGAATTGATATCGGGCTTTGAAGGACACAGCCAGGGGTTGCTGTAGAGGTGCGATTCTAGTGACTAGTAACGTTCGATTCGTGCTGCATCACTAACATGGCTGCTACGAAGGCTCGGACTACCAGGAGTTATAACGAATGTTTCAATACCTTGCAATGTAGTAAGTGAACATTCACGGCGTTCATTTACGTCACCGTAGATTACATCTTCCACCAATCGGGAACCACCGGAGGCAACTCAGTATCACATTACTTAGGTAAGCCGGGCGGATTTTGTCGAGGACAGTGTGCATCTTCGCGCCTGCCTCTCTAACCAACATGTCTTCTGGGCTTCGCGCGCTGCTAACATTAGACTTTCCACAGACCGCGTCTCGGTCCTTGAGTCGCTCTTTGCCGAGGCAATTCCAAACAAGTGTTAGGCAAGGTCGGCTTTATCGTAGATTCCTCTCCACTCCTTCAAGCACTTCGGTGAATTCGTTTCCACTGCTTCGTCCTTGACACTAATCTCCAACTGCCCATTCACCTTGCAGACGCAGACGCAGACACCGTCGTCGCCCCCGCCCCCGCCACCACACCCGGAGCTTTCGAGATGGCGCCGTACCCTTCAAACTATTGGGCGGGTTACCCTCATCACCATCGTGACTTCCGGAGGTGTCTTCTACTATATCACTCAGAAAGATCGGCATCCTGGCTCACAGCTGCCACACGACCCTTCTAAGAAGAATGTCGTCGTCGTCGGGAGTGGATGGGCCTCTACCGCATTTCTCAAGAGTATAGATACCGCGGACTATAACGTCACGGTTATCAGTCCTCGGAATTTCTTCCTCTTCACCCCACTCCTACCGAGCGTTGCGGTCGGTACGCTCGCCAGCAATTCTATTTTGCAACGTAAGCTGTCGTATCAGCTTTCTCAATTTCGAGTTCACGAGCAATTCAAGCCATCCGTTACTTGACTCGACACAAGGAGCGAAAAATCACTGTCATTGAAGCCGAGGCGAAATCTGTTGATGTATGTATCCATCATCTTTCGTGCCGTTACCATCCTCATCGGGGCTATGCTACAGCCAGCCGCGAAAACTATCACGTTTGCAGGTACGGCGGGTTTTTGTAACTTACTCCGACCGATATACACCGACTCACTCTGGCCATATAGATGAGACAGAAGTCCAGGGCGAGGTCTCCTCAACCACTATACCGTTTGATTACCTCGTCTATGCGGTCGGTGCGGAAACCCAAACTTTCGGAATTCCTGGTGTCAAGGAGCACGCTTGCTTCATGAAGGAAATCCAGGACGCCGAGAGGGTAAGTCCGAATGTCTTCGGGCTCAATGGGAGGGGGAAATTTGACTGTGCCCCCTAGTTCAAGCGTCGTTTTATGGACTGTACGTTGTAACGAGACGCATTTCTCGCCAAGATCTCACCATTGCCTTAGGCGTCGAATCTGCTGGCTTCCCTGGCCAGAGAGAAGAGGAGATTGAACGATTGCTCCATATGGTAAAGGTTGACCAATAGTTTTCGCAATCAACTGCTAATCGTTCTAGGTTGTCGTCGGCGGAGGGCCAACCGGAATCGAAGTTAGGTTGGTTGTGCTGCATTCTCAGCTATCTAATTCTAACTCTGTTCAAGTGGAGAGTTGCACGATTTCCTCGAGGTTAGCTTCTGTGCTCTTTCTTCCTTACTCTCTTACGTATTCGGCAGGATGACTTGAAATCTTGGTACCCCGAGCTCTCGAACAAGATCAAAATTACTCTCATCGAAGCCCTACCCTCGGTGTTGTCCATGTTCAGCAGGGGATTAATTGACTACACTGTATCAACTTTCAAGGAGTCAAAGATCGACATATTGACTGGCACGATGGTGAAAGAGGTCAAGGAGAAGAGTGTTGTCTTGCAGATGCCGGATAAGAGCATCAAAGAGGTACCAGTGGGCATGGTCGTATGGGCTGGTGGAAACAAGGCGCGGGCCGTCTCAGTCGACCTCATGTCGCGCCTGCCTGATGCTCAGAAAAATAAACGTGGAATCACAGTTGACGGTAGGGCCGCCATCTCATGTGCGCAAACTGTTGTCTGACTCTCTTGAATTCATCTACGAAGACCACCTTCGCATGGCGGGTTCAGACGGCACTATTTTTGCTCTGGGCGACTGCACCTCTTCGCAGTACGCGCCCACGGCCCAAGTTGCCTCCCAGCAAGGAGCGTACCTTGCTCGCATATTTAAACAATTCGCAAAGCGCGATGCCCTCCTCGAGCAGATTTCGGCTGCCAAGCAGGAAGGCACGAGCACCGGAAGTCTGGAGAAGCAACTGAACAAAGCCGAGAACCTGCGACCGTTCCACTACTCGCACCAGGGCTCACTCGCGTATATTGGTTCGGAAAAGGCGATCGCGGACTTGGAATTTTTCCATCACAAGGTGGGGTGTTCTCTTCCTTTCGCCGTGACCCAGTTCTGACACGTACGCAGTTTGCCTCCGGAGGTGTCGCAACGTTTCTATTCTGGCGGAGCGCTTACTTCAGCACGCTCTTTTCCTTGCGGAATCGTGTGCTGGTCGGTACCGATTGGTTGAAAGTGAAACTTTTCGGACGGTATGTGCCCACCATCTGTTCGCTGTCATGTCCGACTCACGGAATGGTGTCAGTGATCTGGTCCGTGACTGATACTCCATCCGGAGATTCAAGACCGATGTGACGTATTCTTGCGCTTTTAATTTTTCATAGACCTACCTTAGACCTACTTGTATAGAATGCGGTCCGGTATCTGAATATCATTTCTAGCTAGCTGTGTTGATCCTGTTTGCCGTGTATGATGTACGGAGGATGGTGGCCGTTCCGAGGTATTACGTTACTGCCGTTCCGAGTGGGGCGCATTCAGCCCATTCCGATTCCCACGGGTGCTGCACAGTATTTACTGAAGCCTCAGAATGGCAAGAAGACAGCACACATCCATTCTCCTCTATTCTCATGGCGGAGACAGACGTCTATAAGGTCTCTATCCTTGGCAAAGATTCTATCCATTGTGGCTTTCATCTCGTTCCCTACATCGCACGCACTGTCCTTGACACACTCCCCGCCTCTGCCTATGTCATTGTCACCGATACGAACATAGCATCTCTACATCTTGATGCGTTTGAACAAGGATTTCAGGAAGAGCTCTCCCGCATAGGGAAGCAGTCGCGTTTTCTTTCGCAGACTATACCTCCAGGAGAAACTTCAAAAAGCCGCGAAGGTAAAGCGGCAATCGAAGACTTCCTCTTGCTGAACAAATGTACTCGCGACACTGTGATTCTCGCTCTTGGTGGGGGAGTTATTGGTGATCTCGTTGGATTCGTCGCTGCGACGTTGTACGTCCTAACTTGCTTGATCTTCCATTTGTGTGCTGTTATTCACCATACACCCCAGCATGCGCGGTGTGCGCTTCGTGCAGATACCGACGACACTCCTGGCCATGGTCGACTCCAGCGTAGGCGGAAAAACCGCGATCGATACTCCTCACGGGAAGAATCTCATCGGGGCGTTCTGGCAACCTGAGTACATCTTTATCGATGCTGCATTCCTCGAAACCCTCCCTCCACGCGAATTCTCAAATGGCATGGCTGAGGTTGTGAAGGTATCTTCCATTCCCTCCGTCTTACCGCCGCAACGTGAAATCTGATGACTGTTATGGAAGACCGCCGCAATCTGGAACGAGACCGACTTTGCCGCTCTAGAGTCGCGACCAGCAGAGATCGTTGCTGCCATTCAGACCCCCAGTACCAACTATTCGGGGCGCACGAAACCGACACGCTCTGCGGCTCAAGAGCTTCTTCTCTCCATTATCGTCGGCTCGATCTCAGTCAAAGCGCATATAGTCACCAATGATGAACGCGAAACGACTGGGCTGCGTAACCTTGTTAATTTCGGCCACACAATTGGGCACGCCATCGAAGCCGTGCTGACCCCCACTATTCTGCACGGCGAGTGCGTCAGCGTGGGAATGATTCTCGAGGCAGAGGTGGCGCGTCAGCTCGGGCATCTCAGCCAAGTTGGCGTCGGTCGCCTTACGCGCTGCTTGAAGAGTTATAACCTCCCCGTCTCTATGTCTGATCCACGGATTACCGGCCTTCCAGTTTCGAAACTTCTCACTGTTGACCGCTTGCTGGATATTATGAAGATCGACAAGAAAAATAGCGGCCCCGAAAAGAAGATTGTTCTCCTCGCTACTATCGGCAAGACCGTGGAACAGAGGGCCAGCGTCGTTCCAGACCCCGTTATCGGCAAAACTCTCGCCGAGGCTGCTAAGGTCATTCCCGGGGTGCCAACAAAGAGTCCAATTTGCATGGCTACGCCAGGATCGAAGAGCATATCTAATCGTGCTCTTGTCCTAGCTGCCCTCGGAAGTGGCACATGCAGACTAAGGAACCTACTGCATTCTGACGATACGCAAGTGATGATGACAGCTCTTCACGAGCTCAAGGTACGTTTAGGTCTTCCCATCGTTCGCACCATCTCATTCCCGTGTGACGCGACAGGGCGCGAATTTCGAGTGGGAAGATGGCGGAGAGACTCTCGTCGTCCACGGTGGACAAGGATCTCTCTCGGTGCCACCCAAGGGCAAGGAGATATACTTGGGCAACGCAGGAACGGCTGCTCGGTTCCTGACCACCGTCTGTACCCTCGTCCAGCCCTCTAAGACCGGACCTTCGGCCACCGTAATTACTGGCAATGCAAGGATGAAGCAACGCCCTATTGGCCCCCTTGTTGACGCACTCGGCTCCAACGGTAGCCAAATCCAGTATCTGGAGTCTGAGGGCTGTCTCCCCCTCTCGATCGGACCCGCGGGCCTTAAGGGTGGGCGGATCCAGTTGGCTGCAAGCGTTTCTAGTCAATATGTTTCGTCCATTCTACTTTGCGCGCCCTATGCCCAGGAGCCAGTCACCCTTGAGCTGACAGGCGGTCAGGTTATATCTCAGCCCTATATCGACATGACACTTGCGATGATGCGCACTTTCGGAGTTGAGGCGGTGCGTGAAACCGATCCGGCATCCGGTCGTCTTTTGGACGTCTACTCCATTCCCAAGGCAGTGTACCGCAGCCCACCCAATTACAGCATTGAATCCGATGCTAGTAGCGCGACATACCCTCTTGCTATTGCCGCTATTACGGGTTCAACCTGTACCATCTCGAATATTGGATCCTCGTCGCTTCAAGGCGATGCGCGCTTTGCGAAGGAAGTTCTAGAGCCTATGGGATGCAAGGTCACGCAAACTGCGACAGAGACGACAGTACAGGGCCCGCCGAAAGGCCAACTCAAAGCTCTTGGCCTAATTGACATGGAACCGATGACGGACGCGTTCCTCACGGCTTCAGTGCTGGCTGCTGTGGCTGCCGGTGCACCGGCAAAGGGGAGAGAACTTGACGATGGCAGCAAGCCGGCAACAACCAGGATTATTGGCATCGCCAATCAGCGCGTCAAGGAGTGTAATCGTATCCGAGCTATGATAGATCAACTTGGTACGTAGTACTCTACGTTGTTTGTCTCAGTCTGACCCAGAAGGTGTACAGCGGAATTTGGTGTCGAGACCAAGGAATTGGACGATGGACTCGAAGTATATGGCAAACCGATCGGTGATCACAAGCGTAGCGTCAGCGTCCATTGCTACGATGACCATCGCGTTGCGATGGCCTTCAGTGTGCTTGGAACTGTAGTCAATGAGACGGTCATCGAAGAGAAGCGCTGTGTCGAAAAGACATGGCCAAACTGGTGGGATGACTTGGAGAACAAGGTGAATCTCGCTTTCATATGACGAAGCACTTATTGAGTATGTTGTAGATTGGTCTCAAAGTTATCGGCGTCGAGCTGGGACAAGCCACTGTCAACGCTTCCCCCGAGCCAGACGAAGCTCCATCTGTGGTTATCATCGGGATGCGCGGTTCTGGAAAGACTCATATCGGGGAATTAGCTGCTGCAACACTGGGCTGGACCTTCACTGACGCGGACGTGTATTTCGAACAAAAATTCCCTACAGGACTCCGTGACTACGTCCAACAGCATGGATGGCCCGCATTTCGGGCTGCAGAACTCGACGTTCTAAAGGAACTCCTACAAATATTCCCCTCCCGTCATGTCATCAGCCTCGGAGGTGGGATCGTCGAAACTCCGGACGCGCGTGAGATCCTCTCTTCTTACGCGAAAGATCGGCCCGTGGTCCACGTTGTGCGTCCGGTGGGCGAAATAGTTGCGTACCTGGAGGCAGAATCCAGCAGGCCGGCTTACGGCGAGCCCATCATTGACGTTTACAAGAGGCGCGAGCCATGGTTCACAGGATGTTCCAGCTACGAGTTCATTAACAGCACCGCCGTACCTACCCCAGATGAAAGTTCGCCACCGAAAGTCAACAGCGTCCGAGACGAAGTCGCCCGTTTCTTTGGACACGTTACTGGTCATAAAGCCAATCTTGCCCCGAACCTCGTTCGGGGTCATCGTTCCTACTTCCTCTCGTTGACATTCCCCGACGTCACCCAATCGTTGGCCAACTTCGAAGAACTGACGGCTGGCGTAGATGCGGTTGAACTTCGCGTCGATCTTTTACGTTCCCCAGGCCAAATAGATTCGGTGGGCACGCACATCCCGTCACTCGACTACGTTACCGAGCAGGTCACGGCTATCCGCCGTGTGTCGTCTCTACCGATCGTGTACACCGTGCGGACTGTATCCCAGGGAGGTGCCTTCCCTGACAAGTCCATCAAGGAAGCCTTTGACCTATTCCGCTTGGCCTTGAGGTTGGGTGTTGAGTATGTTGATATCGAAATTTCGTGGTCGGAGAGGGACATCCGCGACGTGATAGCTCACAAAGGCCATTCGAGCATCTTGGCATCTTGGCACGATTGGAGCGGAAACCTTAAATGGGACTCGCCAGCCGTGGATGCAACCCTCGAGGTGGCGAAAGCGTATGGTGACATCGTGAAGATTGTTGGCAAAGCGAACTCCCTCGACGATAACCTCGCACTTCAGCGGTTTGTGGAACGTGCAAGCTCGGCAGCGCACGCCAAGCCCATCATCGCTATCAATATGGGTGTCAACGGACAGTTATCCAGAGTACTCAACACCACCTTCACTCCCGTTACGCACCCTCTCCTCCCGAGCAAGGCAGCTCCTGGCCAATTGTCCTTCGTTGAGATCCAGACAGCCCTGAATTTGATCGGTGAACTTCCCGCAAGAAAGTTCTACATTTTCGGAAATCCAATCGCGCATTCCATGTCACCTACTCTGCACAACACGGCCTTCAAACTGCTGGGCCTCCCGCACTCATATGAGCGCCTCGAGACGGAGGGCGTTGATCATGAAGTTCGCTTCACGCTTACGCTCCCCGACTTTGGGGGTGCTTCCGTCACGATTCCATTCAAACGGGCCATCATCGCCCACCTCGACCAGCTCTCTCCCGAGGCCGAAGCTATCGGCGCCGTCAACACCGTTATTCCCCGTGCGAAAGGAGGGTCTCAGATCCTGTATGGTCACAATACCGACTGGATCGGGATTCGGAACCTCGTCCGGGCTCGCTTGCCGCATTCAGTGCGCACCATCAACAGCGCTCTTATCATCGGCGCGGGTGGCACAGCGCGTGCGGCGATCTACGCGCTGCATGCTCTCGGCGCGACGCGAATCTACCTGTTCAACCGCACCAGGCGGAGCGCGGAAGAACTAGTTCACGCGATCCCAGGTGCTCACGTCGAGTTGCTCGATACCCTTGACGTGTCGTCCGTACCGGGAGGGGCATCCCCGAGCGTCATCGTGTCTACCGTGCCGGCGTCGGCGACGACGACGGACGAGGGCGTGCCTAACGCGCTGTTCCTCCCGTCCACCCTCTTCAGCGCGGAGGCAGGCGTCGTCGTCGACATGGCCTATAAACCCGCCGAGACGCCGCTCCTGAAGCTCGCCAAGACGGCCGTCCCTGCGAACCTGACCTGGCGCACGGTCGCCGGCATCGAGGTGCTCCTGGAGCAGGGCTACGAACAGTTCGAGTTGTGGACAGGGAGGAGGTGCCCGAGGAGCGCCGTGGCCAAGACGGTTTTGCAGGCGTACCAGTCCTCTCCATGAGCCTTTTTTTTATGTGGGGAGTAGCAGTCTGAAGTCAAGCTCACGGCGGATACTATGTAGGAATTAGAGGCATCCAGGACTGAGTGTAAGAAGTCAATCAAACCAATCAAGGACAGAGGGTGTTATGCATAGACTTTAAGGCGTTGTAGTAGGACTAGCTTTGTAGTGTGAAGATCAAAGATCATGTTTTTGAATTGTGGAAGACTGGCGTGGAATGAAGTCATGCACGGCGTAGTGTAAAGCTGAGGGACTTCATTGTCCGGGTGGCCTGGTCACCGCCGACTCTCGAACGAGCGAGCCCATAAGAGCTGGTACCTTGACAAGCTGGACTTCCAGATAACTTTTCAAACACAAATCCCATATTGGGTAAGTTAGTATCAAATTCATGTCAAGTCGTGGGTTCCAGAAGGCGTGCCGAGCGCTCATGAAGATATAGCCGTGTCAGAGTATTTGGACTGCATTCAAGTTTGGTCGTACGACCCATCTGCGAAAGCCCAGGGTGCTGGTACGGCCAACCCAATAAAGGAAAACAACGACTATCATAATAGTACAGACATCATAGAATACAAGATGGGCTCAAGTAACGAGTGTGCAGGTAAAGAAGGTATATGGAAAGTGAAAGGGTAGGGGAATGAAGGAATCGATCTATCAGTCCACGGCAAAAGTTCCTCGCTCAAAAAAAGTCCTGTCACTACTAATGTCACTACTAATAAGTAGCGCCTTCTGTGACCAGCTAGAAGTTTAACAGAGCTGCCACATGCGTACCGAGTCTCTGCAAAAATGAATGGCGACGTCAGCTAGTGTAGTCAGTCAACAAGAGGCGAGACAAGTTACGTACATTCTAAAAGATACGTCGTCATCGTCGCTCGGCCAGGTAGCGCTCCAGGTACTCTGCTGGTTGGCGAAGTCTCGCATCGCCGAAGCCGATCCGTCGAACCAAGGCTTGTTTCCCACCTTGTCAGGGAACCACCCACTCGTCCCGCCAGCAGCGAGATCAAGGATCAGATAGAACTCTAGGTGATTTTTTCAGCCCATTTCGCCCCGTCGCGTCGAGGGCTGGGATGATGGAACTCACGCTGGTCAAATGGTGCCGCATTGGTCGCGTTTTGGACCGTCGCGGTCGTCCACGGGTTTGGAACAACGATCTCGGTGGCCGAGTTGTTATTCGCGGTCAGAGGGAAATTCCCGCGCTTCCAAAAAAAGCCCCCATTAGTTTGCTGCTTCTTGTCGACCTGAAGCAGGACCATGTTCTTGAGTCGCGAGTCGACGTAAATCTTAATGAAGTTTTCCGTCCACTCGAGGGTGTATGTGTGGAAGTTCTGTGCATAGCTCGAGCGCTTGAGCGACTGCCAACCGAATAAACGCGCGGTGACCGCGGGAAGGGGACCCCAGGTCAAAGTTGAGCGGACAAAGTTGAAACCCTGTGCAGGGTACGAAGGGCCATTTCCACGCGCCTCCATGATCTGTCGCGCGTTTGCCTCAGTTGAGAAATATGCCAATTGAGCTCTCAAGAGGGACGCACGTCAATCTCGCCACTAAGGGGCCACGATCCATATACCTGATTAAGAGGGGCCATCCAGATCGCAGGCCAGAGCCAATCGCCACGTGGAAGTTTCGCAACAACTTCGACTTTACCGTAGCGGATGCTGTAGCTACCCTGTGTACTAAGACGGGCACTCATGACCGGGGGGATAGTCGCGCCAGTCTTGTTACTCGAGGACGCGGAGCAAGCCGAGGCGTTGGACTTGAGAGTCGTGCAGCCCTGGAGTGTGTAATTGCCTCCATTGAATATTTGGTCAGGACTAGACAAGACGTTCGAGGTCAAGGTCGGCTTGATATACAGCTGCCCGTTGCGCACAAACAAGTTATCAGATAGCGCAGTGGCCATTTCAAACTCGCCATTGCTGCACCAGTAGATGATTCGGAAGTCAGAAGCCCTGATGCCTTGCGAAACTGAAAATACGTACCCGAAGCCACTCATCTCAACATCGCGAGTCCAGGTGCCACCGTTGTCGACGTCAAAGGTCTCAAAATTGTCTTCCATCACAAGGCACAGCTGGCTGGGGTTGATGATTGTATTTCCTGCCTCTTCGTATCCGTGCCAGCAGATGAATGCAGCGACGGAGACACCGAGAACAAGCATGAGAAGAGTGACCCAATGACTGGCACGAGTACGGCCATCTGGACGCTGATTAAGCCACGGTTTCTCTTCATTTTTCAACTTTTCTGACAGTAGCGTGGATGGAAGCGGGGCCTTGGGGGGGAGGTCAGATGCAGCGTAGGAATGAATGGTTGGAAGGGCCGTGTGGGAAAGAGTCACGTGAGAAGGAGGGGACCATAAGGACGAGGGCCGGGAAGCTGGGCTTAAGAAGGGAGGACGGAAGGGTGCGGTGCCGGAGGAATTTGAGGTAATATGGGTACCAGAGGCAGAGGTGTCACTATTGCGGTATTGTTGAGACGTACTGCCCTGAGCCATGAAAGGGGGATAAGGGGGCTCTAAGTCGTGGTCCGCCCAAGAGCTACCGTCCGGGCTGAGCCGAAGCATCGTGTGAGAGTCCTGGGAAGACGGTCCTTGGGTAGAGCGTCGGGCAGGAGCTGAGGCCATGGCGTTGGAAGCTCCGTGGAGGGACTCAATTGATGAGCGACCAGAACGGAACCCTGAGCTTGGGACGGGAAGGCCTGGATCTGGGTTACCACCGTAGGCCTGGAACGGGAAATGAAAAGCAGAGGGTGGTGCCTTGGACGATCTCTGTGTAGGGGTCGCGTCTGGGGGTGGGGTATTGTCGCGGAAGAAAGGAACAGAGGGCATTTGAGTAGCCGCAGCGAGAGTCTGAGAAGGAGAAAAAGGAGGTATGGTAGGGGAAGTGTCGGACTCTGAGGATGCCGCAGCATACTTTGACCCGCCTAAGTGAGCATGAAAGTAGGTTGGAGGACTGGCAGCACGCGTTGGTGGCGTTGGGGCACGTTCAGAGTCACTCTCGTGCGAGACGGCTGACCACGAGCGTCTATCTCCTGAGATTGTGACGAAAGGCGGACGGGGAGGCGTCAAAGGATAAGAACCTGGAGAGTCTCCGGACGCCTGGGGGAAGGGGAATCCAAGGAGTAGGACTCAGTGTCTGAGGGACTCGTTGGGGGTGGGACGGTCGCACCTCTATGGCGCACACGACGAAAGTGAGACATGGGGAACCGGCACGAGCAATGCTGCACATTTCCTAGTTGCGACTATAAGAACTGGGGGCATACCAAGTCTTGCTTGAATGACCTGGACACGGACATCGGACACCCCATATCTGCTTGTCACCATCAATTAGGAAACCATCTCCCTCTTCTGACGCACGGTTCCCCGCTCCACCGCCGGGCAAAATTATCATACCTGATGGTGGTGGCGTGTGTGGCATCAAGCAGTCGTGGCGTCACGGTGCTTGTAGCTCGCAAGATGACGTCGTCGTTTTGATTTGCTTAACTAGTCGCAACTTTTACGAATGATTGATGTCTTGCTCTGTCGGTGTCGATGACAACCGACATTTGACGCAATTTTTTTTCCTGTGATACTGTAAAGCGGCGCGGTGTCCCTGAAATCGAATGCACAAGCCAAGCGTGGACCCCGGGGACTTGCTTTTCATGAACAGCAATGCACATACTAGCGTGGACTTCGCGAGGTTCCCTACGCCGTCTTTTGTCTCTCGTAAAAGGGTCCTGTCTTCAATGCAGGCTCACTCCCTCGTTCATTTCCCTCTCCCCTGCTTTAGGTCTTCCCCCGACCCTCACTGGCTCTCTTTTCGTACTACAACAGCGCCCCCGACTGGTCGCTATGGACTACGACCGCTACGATGCCTTGCTCCATTACATCTTCAAACAAACGCAGGGTGACGCTTGGTTTCGCCCCGATGCGCGCGACATCGCAGCTGGCGTGTGTTTGCGCGATGACACTGGTTCTTACCGCGTGTTCCCCTACGAGAACATCTCCCTTGAACCCTTTGAGTGCGCCGTGCGCGCCATGGACTTAATTGTCGCTGTCAAGGTTCGCAGCGCAGTCGCGCACGCGGCAGTTAGCGAAGTGTGAGTTTATCCTCTTATTTTTCTCCCTCTTGAGTCGCGTGGTGGTGCGCGCGAAATGGTCCTCTGGTGCTTCTCGAAGCTTTGCGCTTCTGTACATGTACAGGGAGGAGATCATGCCTTGCTGCTTCCAGCCTCTTTCCGCCCTCGCGTTCTCATCGGAATGCGCCTCTCACTCGTGTTCGCTCCCTCTGAGCGCACTTCTACCTCTCACGGTGCACTGTCTTCATATCGGAAATGACTGTGCCGTGGGAGCCGAGCCTGCGAGAAGACTGTTACAGTTTTAGATGACGGCACACTGCAGGAGAGGCCCGCCACGGGGGTGATAGGAGCTTACGTGACGCAGTGAATCCAACGCTACAGCGTTGTTGTTACCTAGTAGAGACGGATATTTCCGGCGTCGCGACCGACTCCCACGTTTTGCTAATTTTGAAACAGTGGACCGGAAGAGAAGAATGTTTATCTCGATGCCAATACCCGAATTCAGATTGTTGATACGATGCTCATGCTTCCTCATGCTGAAAAAGAACAGAATGCTGCCTTTGTTGTGAGTCGTTGCTTCGACTCTGCCGCACTGACCTTTGACCTTATCCCCGACATAGCGTGATGAACGTGTACTTGTCGTGTGGGCGGACGGTCCCGATACCATTATCCCGACTTGCAATGATTTTGAAGAACGCCTCATCAAGCTTCTGTGGCGTGCTCGGCCAGGTTTCGGTGTTACCCCGTCTTCCTCCCATCCGGCTTCCTACGCGGACTCAAATTCTGCCCACTCTCTCATCGGAGTCACTGGCAGGGGTTCCGTCACACCTAGTGAACGTCGTGTACCTGTTGGTCGGAGCACGCCAGCAGCAGATGCGTCCAAGGAAGATGTCGAAAAAGCCTTTGCTAAAGCAGCCGGAGAACCGCGAGCCATGCGCACAGTGAAACGTCGATGGTACGGCAAACGTGTAGTCGCCGAGGAGAAGCAGTTCCCTGATACTGAAGAGGCGTCCGCAAACGAGCTTGAGTACGGGCCGGAGAAGCGGCCCACAATGCTCTATGCTTCACTCTACAACGGTCTCGCTGCCGGGCTTGCTATTGGTGAGGTGTCTCGCTTTGAGCAGAGTCACTTCAAGTTACTCAAACCCTTTTCACTTCCACAGTTTTCATCGGCAACGGCGTCAGTGAGTGCCCGACTCAAGTTGTCGTCAGCTCTCAACTAAACCGTTGACACAGAAACCTTGTTGGTCGAATGGCGTCAGGACGGAAAGTTTATGCACTTTGTTCTTTGTGCCACTCTCCCTCTCCTCTTCTGTGTATCTCTGGTTCGTCTTACTTCCCAAGGTAACTTAGGTGGTCACTGAACTCGGCCACTAGTTTTTCTGCTTGCAACTCATCCAGAATGCTTCAATGGCTATCGGACCCATTGCTCAGTACCATCAGAACTCGAAGTATTATTCGGCTCGTCCTCCACGTCCCAATAAACAAGTCGACAGTAACCTTCCACACATTACAATCCAAATGCCTGTGTACAGAGAGGGTTTGGATGCTGTCCTGTGTGTTTCTTCAACTCTGTGGATTCTTTCTTCGTGACACAATTTCAATTCAGCGCCCCTTCGGTTGCATCTTTGAAGAAGGCGATGCAGACATACGCGCGTCAGGGAGGAACCTCAAATATTTTTATTAATGACGACGGATTACGGGTCAGGCGTTCGCTATATGAGACACGAGGGCCACGCTTTAATCTTCTTTTTGTTTACAGATGCTCCCTGATCGCGAACGCGCTGCGCGCCTCGCGTTCTACGAGGCAAATGGTATCGGATGGGTCGCCCGACCTCCCCATGGTGAACCAAGCGCAAGCGGCGACGGCACGACATACGCGCGTGCCGGTCGCTTCAAGAAAGCCTCGAATATGAACTACGCGCTGGCACTTTCTCGAAAGGCTGAGCGACACCTCAAGGACATGATTGCCATGGGGGAATCCGGCTTAGCGATGAGTACTCGCGTGTCGCTGTCCGGCGAAGGCTCGGGGTCAAGCGAAAATGAGCAGGCCCTCCCGATCTCGGTTGAGGAGCGCGCCCTTTTACGCGCTGTCGAAGAGACGTGGGAGGAGAGTGGCAAACGTTGGAAGCCTTGGGCGAAGAACGGGAGAGCTTGCCGCATCGGCGAAATCGTCCTTCTCGTGGACTCTGACACTGGTGTCCCCGAGGTAGGGCCCCGAAAGCTTTACTTCGCCACCCACTGGGCTCACGCGTGCTTCACCGCTGCAGGACTGCCTCCGAGATGCCGCACGAGAGATGGCGGAATGTCCCACCGTTGCCATCATTCAACACGAATCCGGTGAGACTTCACCGTTGATTGTTTTGGGAGGATTTCCACGCTCAATATCACCCGAAGATGTCATGCAGGTTGCCCATCACTACTTTGAGAATGGAATTGCTTACTTCACGCGCCGCATTAACAAGTCCATCTCCTTAAGTAAATTTTAACTCTCCACAGATAAGGATTTTTTGTTTTGACTGATCCTTTTCTACTTACAGCCTGTGCTAACGGAGAAGTTGCGCCTTTCGTTGGTCACAATGCGTACGTCGAAGTTTCGGGCAGCCACTAACCCGCACTAACATCTTCCGATTTGGTGCAGTTTCCTGAGATGGCAAGCCGTTCAAGACGCCGCAATCGTTGACCGTGACGGCAAGGAGAAAATCTGGTCCGAATCGCATGTTTCCGAGGATTTCGATATGGCTATGCGGCTCCAGATGCGCGGTTACATAATTAGATGGGCAACGTACTCGAAAGGCGGCTTCAAGGAGGGTGTTTCTCTTACCGTCGATGACGAACTCAATCGCTGGCAAAAATACGCATATGGTTAGTTGCCGTTATGAGCTCAATGTGGGCTACTGACTCATTTATGACCCCGCGCGTAGGCTGCAGCGAGTGCGTGGAGATATGTTGTTTGATTTGGCATACTGACTTTGAGAAGGTTGCTGTTCAACCCGCTCGTGAAATGGTGGCGGCGGGGACCTATTGCCATCCAAATCCACAGATTCTTATGGTCAAATGCGCCGTTTCATTACAAGATCTCTATGTTGGCCTGTGCGTTTTGACACCGTTTCGTCATATCATTTCGTCTTCTGATACTCAAAATTTCTCGCCGCAAGACATGTTCTCGTATTGTGAGAGTGCAACCTTCCCCCCGGGGAGTCCGATATTGATCGCGTCTTTGAATTAGACGGTATCGCAGGATCCATCACTATTGCTGTCATCAATTACGCACTGCTCGGCTTCCAGTTTCCAGTTGACGACTTCTATATGCACAGTTTTGAGATTTGGCTCGCGACGACGGTTGTCTTTTTCGGTTCAGGAAATGTGGGCTTCACACTCTTAGAGTATCGACTGGGGGAGAAAGAACTGGTATGACATTCTTGATCACCGTCTCCACAATCGTACTAAATGAGCGACGTCTAGCTAACATCCTTTTTAATAAACATATCCTGGATACCGTTCTTGTGAGTTGTCTTAACCTGGCGATACTCAGGAACCCTGCTGATTTCGAGATCTAGTTTCTTCTTCTTCGGTGGGCTGAGCATTCCCATGAGTCAAGCTATCCTCGCGCACTTGTTCTCCTACAATATGACATGGGGTGCAACGAAGAAAGAAGTCGAACTTTCTAACTTCTTCAAGGAGGTGCCAAAGATTATAAAACGGTGCGTGGCGTTCTCAGTCCATGGAGCCTCGAACCCTAATTATTGGTCAGCTTCTGGTTCTCTCTCCTCGTTTCTGTGGTCATCATTGGCGGCATGATAGTATGCGCCACACCCCTTGTGCCGCTAGGGTGGCGAGTTGATGGGTCTGCCTGGGCTGTCATCTTCCCGTTGGCGTACGTCAAGTCGAGTCATAGCGCGATAATGATTTGACTGATGCCTTTGATTCAGGGTTGTCGCTGGGTGCCATATCCTGTTCCCTGTCAGTGCCCATTTGTTTGACCAAATTCGAGGACAAATACTGACTCATTCCATAGATTGTCTTGAACCCTTGGTTAATGATCTTCTCATACTAAACACGACCAATAGATATTCCCCCTTTGCTTTGGACATCATTATTCTCGTCAATGGATCATTTTCTGCCGTTCTCCTTACTTTCTCATTTGCGACTTGTAGTTTTACTACATTACCCACCGCAACTACTATTACTGTTTAGATCGTACATCAATTTTTTTTTTGGCGTTGACGATGAGATGCATGGTTTCACATACTCAGTAGTTTCCCTCGCCACGTTCGACTTGACGGTATTATGTACCCCTGTCTTGAGTTCGTTCATTGGCACCTCTCCTGCCCCCGTACTACAAGCAAGACACGCATTGTGCACTATAGAATACATATGCTGGATTCACTTTCTATATTACAGTAAATGAAATTCATTTAGAGCCAACATAAATTGCCAATTGTCTCAGGCTGCTGTGGGGAATGTTCCTGGGACGTTCGTGCAAATAAATTTTGGGGGTTGCCGGAAAGCGCGTGTGCTGACTCCTCTTTTACGCCTCGACTCTGTCTGCAGTTTCCCAAAAGGACAAGCTCTCGTTACGAGGCACAAGTGCACAGCCAGAGGACTCGTTTACGTATAAGTGATACTAATAAGCGCTAAGCAGTTGCCGAAGAGCGGTCATCTCAGAAATGAGATTTCTGCCAACACACAACATTGACAGAACTCCTCTCCCCTTCCATCTCATGAGCTCGGGTGACGACGACTTCCCTGCTGCCTTGGACAACATTGTTGTTTCTCGACACGGCTCACGCTAGAATGGTTTGTGCACAACAACCGGACGCTGGACCGCACCTTTACCACGAGGCATTTCCAGCTGGCTGGACCAGACCGTGTCAGGCCGCCGCAAATATATTCAGCCCGGCACCAGAGACACAATGGCTCCCCACTCCCTACCCTCCATTTCTCCCCTCATTGTCGTTCCCGGCGCAGAAGGGAACCTCGGTCGCAACGCTACTTTGATTCCCGCCAATCTACACCGGAACTCCTGTTGAAAGGAAGAGCGGTGTATCGGCCCCTTCTCGTAAATTTTGCAGGTTTTTAACCTCTTCCACCCTTTTTTTTTTCTTCGCTCTCTTCCAAAGCTCATCAACGCTCCTGTCTCTACGCCAACTGGGAACGTACATTAGGTGTCCCTTGCCTCCCCCCGCTATGTCTAGCACACAGTCGCTCGCCAGCACTTCCACTCACAAGGTCAACATCCCTGTGCTTGCCTTCCATATCGACGCGTTACTGCTCAGCCTCTTCGCTCTCTACGTTGGCTTGACTCTTCCCCGGGCGCTGGTACGCCTCTTCCAACCCTCCGAAATCTTCAATGGTTTCTTCCTACGTTCCGGCGCACGGCGCACCCCACCAGAGCGGAACAACAGCAGCCGCAGTAACCGTACGCTCCTCCGAACAGACACTCTCGGCCGTTCCGGCACCATGAAATCGAGGGGTAATACCAGCGTGGACCATTCCTCTGGAGGGCATAAAGGCAAGGACACCTTCCCCGCCATCGTCACTCCAGTCGCTAGGCGCCCTCGCGGCGCCCAACACAGCGGGCCCACTCGCGTGCCTCGCTGGACGACGATCGTGCACCCCTCGCTTGCCTACGCGCTCAACTTCCGCGTCTCGCCTGGCTTCTCTCTGGGCAAACTCCTCGTCCTCGTCGCTTACGGTCTAATCATGCTCTACGCTTGCCTATACCGCTCCAATCCGTTCACCGAGTATAGTCGTACGGGGTACATTGCGGTGTCACAGGTGCCCATCGTCATGGCCCTCGCGGGCAAGTCGAACTGGCTGAGCTGGCTAAGCGGAGTTGGTTACGAGAAGGTGAACATTCATCAGTCATACGCTTCTCCTGAGCTTCCCTATTCTAAACACCGACTCAGTTTAATTACATCCATCGTTTTGCTGGGCGTTTTGTCGTCTTAGCAGCTAACGTCCATACGTTGGGTTACCGTACGTCCACTTCTCACTGTTCACGCCACCATACTCATTCCAAATGGACAGTCTACGAGTGGTCCATAAATGGAACCGTTCAAGTCAAACTGCGTGATTCCATGTTCATCTGGGGGCTCGTTGCCGTTGGTGCCTTGGACCTGCTATTCTTCTGCTCTCTTGCTTTTGTGCGGGATAGGATGTATTCTTTCTTCTTTGCAACTCATATCACCTGCGTCCTTACAGCCTTACTTGCCGTGAGTGCTTTCTTGGAATGGTTGACCTGGGACCAATCGTCTCTTAGATATACATGCACTACCCTTCCACCTTGCCCTATTTACTAGCTGCAGCGGTCCTCTATTCGTTCGATCACTTTGCACGCATCGCCCGGACTCGGTACACCACGGCGTGGCTTACCGCCGAGAATGCGCTCAATGGTGGCACAACGCTCGTAGACGTACCTTCACTCGGTGCTGGGTGGCGCGCAGGCCAGCATGTACGCATCCGCGTTGTCAGCGATACGTGGTTCGGTTGGTGGGGGACCTGGCTCATCGGTCGTGCGCGACCGTTCACCATCGCCACGGGTTCAAACTCTGGTGGCATGATGCTCGAGATCAAGGCCATCGGCTCGTGGACGCGTAAGCTGCTGCGCATGGCTGATGATGCTGCGGACGCGCGTCCCGCGGAGAAGTCAACCGATGTTGAGCGTGGGCGTGGACCCTCCCGAGCAGTTCGGATCATCATCGAAGGTCCATACAGTCAGTGATACTTTTTTTTTATTCATTGTCCTATGACCAATACCTATTCTTCTCATTTGAAGGCGGCCCCGGATACACTCTTTATACTGCTTATTCAGGAGTCGTACTCGTCGCTGGAGGCAGTGGCATCTCGTACGCAACGAGCGTCTTGGACGACATCCTGCAGAAGCACGCCTCTGGCAAGAGCAACGTGCGTGTGATCGAGGTCGTGTGGTCTGTCACGGATCCCGGTAAGTAGAAGCTGGCAGTTTCTTGCCGCGCCCCGTCGAGCTAACGACAAAACGATCCTTCCAGACTCCCTCTATTCGCACCTTCCAGAGCTCCTCCCGCTCATGAACCCGCGCCCCTCACCGCACACGGCGCTCTCGCTCCGCTTCTCCGTACACTGGACACGCACGTCCTCTCGCGCACCACGCGTGCCACGCGCGGCGCTGCCGCCAGGCATGCACCTCCACGCAGGTCGCCCCGACATCCACGCCACGCTGCAGAGCGTCATAAACGGCGTGCTCGACGTGTATTCGACGAGGGGCCGCGGCCGTAGCCAAAGCGATAGTTCGATATCGCCGAGCGGCATCGTCATTGGTTCGTGTGGGCCAACGGCGCTCATAGACGACGCCACACGGGCGGTCGGCCGTGTGAGCTGGGCGGATTGGAGCGACGTGGGTGGCGTCGAGAGCATCGAAGAGTACGTACTAAAAATGAATATTTTTTCGTCCATGCGGCTAACAAAAACACTGAATTTTTCACAGGGTATACGGATGGTAGTCTTCTGTTGTTTGGTCTAAATGTTTTCTTTCGTTTTTGGTAGGGTCAACATTGACGAGAGACGGATGTCTTATCGTTGTACATCAGATTCAGGTCCTTTGTTGTTATATATCTCGGCAGGCCGCTGTAGACTATGTATTTCGGGGCAATGCGTCTTTACAGGTAATGCATTTACGAGTCATGGCATACGTACATACTCCGTGTTGTCATTTATATGCACTTTGACAAGGCCAATAGCGCTACGCTATATAACGTTTTTGAGGGAGTTCTGGTTGTTAGCAAGGCTCAATGCCGAAGCTGTATCGCATTTCTACTGTACTGTATGCGTGATCGATCAGCATTATGATCGCAGAAAGCCTCTTTGGCGCTTAGAGGTGTGCAGAGATCTCGCAGTCGTGTCGGCGTTTGTACAATATCAAAAACAATGCGAATTGTTCCTTAGTACAGTCGTAGCAAAAATAATACAACGACGCTCAAAATCACGGACACAAACACATCGACGCCGTCATGCTATGCTTTGGCCGCCGTTGCCCAGGCGACTTTCTTTTGCTGTGCTGGTGCAGACTTGCTCTCCGCCTCCGCCGCCGACGGTTGGGGCGCAACGGGCAAAGGGCCATTCTTGACGCCTTCAAGCACTCTCTGCGCATGCTCCGTATTCCGGATAAACCAGCCCGCAAAGCGGCGGCCAACAGTCACCTCAGAGATATGGACCATGTTCTGATGCGAATGAGTAATTTTTTGCGAGGGTGCGAGCAGCGCAAGGGCGGATTCTTACCTCGTTGATGATAAAGTCCATATCGCTCGTCGAGATCATCTGTCCGTCGAGCAGGTTCCGCTCCGTCCCGACGCGGCTGACGGATCTGCTCGCGGCCTTGACGGCCATCATCTGCTGCACCATCTCCTCCTCGTCCGCATCGAGGAAGCCCGCGAGCTTGGCCGCGTCGAGCGACGTGTACAGCTTGAGGAAGCTGCGGAGCGTCGGCACGGCGGCCTGCGCGCGCACGTCAGTCACGAACAGCGCGAGGTGGCGCTGTGCGGGCTCCGCCGGTGGGTCTTCCGCGTACGACGCGAGCTGCTCCGGGTCATCGTACGGCGGCGGGTTGGCGGAGATAAATTTAGGGCACGCGTAGAGGAAGAGCTCTTCGAACGCAGGCAGTCCTTCGTCTCTGTAGACAGAACTAAGACGAAGTGTGGGATGAAGCACGACCATACACACGCACCCTCGGGACAGTTTGGCGAATTGGTCGCCGTAGCGGTCTTTGACGATGTTGAGGATGTTGTCGTCCAATCGACTCGGCGAGAGGGCGTTGCAAATGGCGAACAACGCGTACATGCGATCGGCCGTTTTGTTGATCTGCACGCCGTAAGACCTTATACCTCGACATGGAGTTAGACCCAGCGTACCTGGTCGTACTGGTAACTTCGTGTGTGATATTGTCGCATTCGAAGTATGAAATTTAGAATCTGCACGAAGACGCGGATCGCGTCGGGGTAGCGGCGTAGCATGATATAGCAGAACCCCACGTAATAATACGTTGCGACGTGACAAGCAGTAACGCGAGTGAATGGATTCTAGGGACAAGACGGATGAGAAACATGTCAAAAATGCCCTGCAGCACAGATAGCGCGACCTACTTTTTGATTTAGCTCGACATTCTCAACAACTTTAAGAGCGAGGGTAAAGTCGCCGAGTAAGACGTGCACACGCAAGAGCCCGATGAGACTGAAGTAGCCCAGCATATGATAGAGTGGTAAGGAACCGTAATCGCCTACGATTTCGCTGCAAGATTTCAGTACAACGGCTCAGTACGGACACGAATCCAGCTTACGCGAGCTCTGCCTCAGACTTGCTTTCCTGTTGCGCGAGGATAAACTCGTTGATCTTAGACTTTTGAATGAGGGAATAGAGCACATTGAGGACGCTGTACGCGCTCCAGACCTGCACTTGGTAAGGCAGCCAGTTCGAGTTAACAGTTTCGGACGGACGACTTACTTGATTGCCATCGGCCAACATGACCAATTCTTCTTCTGTCTTGGTCTTGACTTTTGCGCGCCACACATAGAAGGACTGGAATTGGTAGATGAACTCGTCGACGATGTCCCATAACCATTGTTCTGGAAGCTGAAGTGATACAGGACCATCCTCGGAATCTGGGAACGTATTGCTCGAGCAGGTCGAGAGTGTGAAAGATGACAGACGCTACTTAGAAGATAGTTGAAAAGCTCGCAGCTATTTTCGTAAGAGTGGAAACGATCGTCGATGTCAGGTTGTAGGCGAGAATATACGTGTCGATAGTATAGTTCTCTGTAAAGGATGAGAAATAGTTGGTCTGTGCACCGTTGTAAGCAAAAAGCTGAAAAAACGAGGCAAGTGTAACGCACCGTCGTTAACGAGGGGGGCAATGACCTCCGCCTCGGGCCACTCAGTTTTTGAGTAGAATTTTTCAGTGAGCCGATTCCATCCACTCTCATATGCTACGGTTATCTCTGCAAGATTGTTCTCCAGAACTGCTTGATGGAAGTGAACGATAAACTGTGGAGCGGTAAGCGGTCAATATCGGGATGTACTCGGCGGCGATACGCACGCGCTTGACTGCATCAGGAATTTGGGCAAATGCAGCCTGTTGTGCCATCTGATGCTGCACAGCGATGAGGGTGGCTTCATCTATCCTTGGTTGAGCTGTCCAACGAACGAAAGAGTGAGCAGATTGATCGACATATAATTCATCGCCGTACCATCATCATACAGGCCATTCTGTCCATAATTTCCTATGGCGAGGTTGACATCTACTTGAAGGTCCTCGTCGATCTCCTCTGTCGCCCAGAGACTCACCCGCGGCTGTGACATGTTTTCTTCCGACGTCGTCTACCGCTCGCGTTCACTTGGGCAAGTACAAGTTTTCTTGATCACGGGCCGGGTAGCCGATACGTTGCTCACTCATATAGCCCACTCCGTCTCTCTTGTTCATCATGGCTACCACGAAACAGAACAATGACGGTGGCCCCATCTTTGCTGCAGACCTTGGTTTAGTCTATAGGCCACCCAATACTCCTTTTAGACGCTTCATCTGGCGTAAGCGCATGTTGTTCGAGTCAACCTTCGCATTGTCAATGTTCGAGGGCTGGGAGAAGATTCTCATCGGTACGTATTGCCCACAGAAAACACTCGTCTTCTAATCTTACCGGGGGGATAATAGTGGCATTGATGGCCGTCTTTTGGGGTCTGCTTATCACGGGCATTTACCGATACCTCCCATACCATCTCGCGTTCCTCTACCGACGAGCCGTCTATTATCTATCCGGAACAGAACAAGCATCTGGGCAGGGTGTTGAAGCGGCCGTGCTATCGGTCAAGGCTACTAGCCATATATTCACGGCAGAATTGTAAGCCGTCCGTTGCCAGTGGGTAAGTGTCATCGTTTGCCCCCGGAATGAGCTGATATATCGTAACCTCCAGACTCAACGAAAGGGAGAGCGATTATTCTGTAGAGCTACCCAATACCCATACACTTGGAAATACCTTACTTAAAATGCGAATCAACCGATGCCACGAAATATTCCACGTGGCAATACTTTATGTCCGATAAGGGGTTTTATATAAGATATTTTCGCGCCCTTTAATCGCAGAAGCCAATGATGTCATGCCACTGTGGAGAGAGTGGTTTCTTCGACCCGAACACCGAAGTTGTTGCGTAAAGATATGTGCTTTCAAGTGACGTGGCTACGACGAGAAACGAGAAACTCCCGGAGAATCACCAAGGACGCAGCGATAAGACTGGAGCAATCATGTAACGCGCAGCTGGGGATATTGGGGGAAATGGACACATTGGGGCTAATTGAGTAAATCGGTTGGGAAGCGCAGATAGGAAAACGATAAATGGACAGATACACGCGGGATAATTGCTATACCCCACGAGTTACAGTCCTGAAATTCTGAAAAGATATTTCATCGAGGGTTGCAGCTGATAGTCGGATTGGTACAGCTATCGGAGCGTGCGGATCTTGTCACTCTAGCTTGCACTGATTGCGGGCCTCATTCACCCCTTTATATATTTCAATCTTCCCTTGCTTTTCTCCACCTCCCCTCATCTCCCTCATCCCTGCATCATGTCCGCGTCGACAAGTGTTACTGCTCCGCCCCTCCCCGTTGCTGAGAAAGCCGTCTCAAAGCCAAAGAAGAAGCCTTATCCCTTTTGGCTGGGAGGTAGGTACTCCACCCCTCTTTGATTACTCGGTGCGAATGACACCATGTTCGCTAGGTGTCGCCGCGACGATCGCCGCATCGATAACCCAGTAAGCCTCGCTTAGTCCCTATCATGCCCAATCTCTAACGGCCTGCTATCTGTGTGGCGCAGCCCGCTAGATCTTACCAAGGTCCGTCTGCAGGCGTCGGGCGACAAGCGCATGATAGGGTCTATTAAAAAGACCATCCACACCGCGGGTGAGTTCTGGTCGCTAGTCCCTTCAATCCCCCACCATACGCTTAGATCAGTTGACTGATATCTAACGTCATCCCATGCGCACACGATATGACAGGTGTACGCGGCCTTTTTGACGGCATTACTGGAACATGGATGCGCCAAATGAGCTACTCGCTATGCCGCTTTTGGGCATATGATGAGAGCAAAAAGATCGTCGGTGCTACTGGTGCGTCCCCGCCCTTTTCTCGATCGACGACTACGTCGCAAGATAAAGTCACATGACTGGTCATACCATTCTTTCTCCAGCTGCCTCTGTCTCAATGTCAAACTGACTCTTTTCCTCAGGAGCAAATGCCCCCGCGTGGAAACTCGCTCTGGCAGGAAGCATGGGCATGTTCCTAATCTCTCCCATTGAAGGTCACCTCATTAATACTCCTCTCAGCTGGTGGGATTGCCGGCTTTGTCGGTAACCCAGGAGGTGAGTTCGTAGCTTTCTCATTGGGGAATACAGTGTGACGTGCGCATGTGCTTTTGCAGAGATCGTCATGGTATGCTATCATGTTCCTAAGGCTCTCATGTTTGGTGCCTGATCTACTTTAGGTCCGCTTACAAGGCGACTTTGCCAAACCGCCAGAGAAGCGGTTCAACTATAAGCATTGTTTTGACGCGCTCTTTCGTGTAAGCGATGGCGATATCCAGCGCGAGTAGTCGCTTTGTGCTGCGCTGCTAATACGCTGCCCTTCAGATGGTCCGTGAAGAGGGTGCATCATCGCTAGGACGAGGGCTTGGGCCAAACGTGTTTCGTGCGATTCTCATGAACGCGAGTCAACTCGCATCGTACGTATTCATTTATTCAATTCACATCATTATGGCTTACGCTCCGCAGGTACGACTTCTTCAAGGCAGAACTACTCAAGACGTCTTACTTTCAAGACAACATTTATTGCCATTTCACCGCAAGCTTCGCAGCGGTAAGAGGGTTGCCCCGCACGCAGACAAGGGCTAACGTCTACCGAATTCAGGGAACTGTTGCTACCACGGTCTGCTCACCCGCAGATGTGCTTAAGAGTCGTATCATGAATGCCTCTGGGCCAGGCTCGAGTGTAAGCTGTCGTATCACTCACTCTTCTTCCACTCACTTAGTCTCGTCCTGCACTAGTCGACGTTGGGTGTGATCCGCCAATCGATGAAAGCAGAAGGCCCGGCGTTCATGTTCAAGGGATGGGTACCAGCGTGGTCCCGTCTACAACCGACGACAATCCTTATCTTCCTTACATTCGAACAACTAAAGAATTTGGTGGATTGGTCGCGTGGCCGTGGTATCCCATTGTAGAACTCCTGCTCCATCAATCAAATGCATGGATATTTTCTTGCAAACACTTGTGTGTATACCTATCAATGTACTTACAACTGCGGTGACGAACTTTTTTTATCCTGATGTTATTGCGAGAGGCGTCACCCGATAACAGTAGAGCGATTACAATCTCTGGTTGCGATTCTAGAGATGAGTTTGCAGTCATGTGGGCATGCAGGTTATAGACGCATTTAGAGATACACGACATTATGAACCGAGGGCAAAAGAAGAGGAAAATGCTGAGAGTTCCATAATCTTAGACCACCGTGCCTGCGTTTGACGCAATACGCGGCCACAAGTCCGCCTGTAGCATGGTGGGTCAATGTAGGCGCGTGGAAGAAAGAGATACGGCTACGTACACATTCTTTCGCTACAGGGCCGGTGATGGCAGAACCCTTCATCTCACCCTTAGGGTTTACAATTACACCTGCATTATCCTAATACAGGGGGAAAAGGCCGAAAGTACGTTAGAGCAATGTTGAGGAACCATGGATAGAAGCATGCCTCGAAATAAAGGAAGAGGCCGTCACGCCTCCGCCAGGCTTTGCGCTGTCGGATAACGACGGCAGGCATCGCTGTTTACAGATGTGAAAGAGTGTTTCTGTCAGACGGGGTGGGACGCACTTTTCTTACGAAGTTCTGGCTTGCCCTTCTTCACAGAGGCTACGACCATGTCGCCGACACCGGCATCGGGAAGGCGATTGAGATGCGAGCCAGAGCGAAAGGGCTCTATTACGAAAAGCGATTTCGCACCGCTGTTGTCTGCACAGTTGAGGACTGCACCGACGGGGAGACCGAGGGTAAGTCGGAATTTGTTACCAGACGTCCCAGCGCCTGTGAACGATGTTAGTCTCCTGAATGAGTGAGATGAGAAAATGATACACACCGCGCTTGGCCATTTTGTTGTCGTTGGGTTGTCTTGTTGTGGCGTGGACGGATGGTTGTCGATGGTGGCTTCGAGCTATATAGTTCGTCGGTGTTCTCCGGATATATTTTGTGTGAGTTAAGTTGTTGTATTTGATAATTTAAGCCAGGGGTCATGGGACAAGGTTGAACTAAGAGCGGGTTTGGCTTGTTGGAACTAGCAGCTAGTAGCATATCCACTCGAGTCACTCAGTCCATCTTCTCTTCATTAATTACCCTGCTTTCTTTATCTTCTTTTCCTTTCTCTACGCCCTCCTCCCCCCTACCCAGCTGGCTCCCTCCTTCCCCCGCCCCGTCTCTCCTCCATCCCACCTTTAATACCCATCTCCCCCCTGTAACACCGCCCTCCCATGTCCTCTAGTGCCTCATCTTCCACACCTACACCGGGACCAAGTACATCCAATGGCACGCACCCTTTGCTCACCAACAATGACGAGAAGAACAGGTATGCGGTCCATCGTCTCTCGTATCCGACATCCTATTCACGTCCCGCAGTGTCGTTATCAAGGTGGGCATGGTGGGGGACTCTCAGATCGGAAAGACGAGCTTGATGGTCAAGTACGTCGAGGGGAGCTTCGATGAGGATTATATCCAGACGCTGGGTACTTCTTTTCATTTCCTCTGCGGCGTGTTCCCTCCTTACGGTGATTATCAGGCGTCAACTTCATGGAGAAGACAATCTCAGTGCGGCGAACGACGATCACATTCTCCATCTGGGATCTGGGCGGGCAGCGCGAATTCGTGAACATGCTTCCACTCGTTTGCAACGACGCCGTTGCTATCCTATTCATGTTCGACCTCTCCCGAAAGTCAACGCTCAACTCAGTGAAGGAGTGGTATCGCCAAGCGCGGGGATTTAACAAGGTACGTCCACTTTACCCTGTCTTGCGCTTTCCTTTTGAGCAAACCCGGATCGCCGTAGACCGCAATCCCATTTCTCATCGGCACCAAGTTTGATACCTTTGCAACGTTTCCGCGCGACGAGCAGGAGGAGATCACGAAACAGGCCAAGCGCTTCGCCAAAGCGATGCACGCGTCTCTCATCTTTTGTTCAACATCCGCGTCCATCAACGTGCAAAAGATTTTCAAAATCGTGCTCGCAAAAGCATTCGACCTCAAATGTGTCATTCCTGAGATTGAGGGTGTCGGCGAGCCTGTATTGCTTTACGTTGATGTGTGAGTGCACCATCGGACGGACCGGCTGCCTTGTCCCCTCGGCGCACCGCATCCGAAGCGGACTGTACGATACACACACCTTGTCGGGACTGAATGCCACGTCGTTTTGTGCCTTGGTTATAATTGACCCCGCTAGTGTCGTGTCGTCCCGCCGTGCTACCTCACATGTCCCCGTCTGCATGCGTTGTATATATCCTATTTCTTCCGCTCCTGCATTCGTCGTCGCTTCGATCCATTGTTGCTACTGCTGCATATCACGTTCCTCATCGGTCTATCGCTTTATTATCACTCCACACATCGCAATTCTCGCCTCTATCCGTATCCCTATTCCCGGCCTTCTATTGGTCCCGCCTTTAGTTTGTTTTACCATTTTGGGGGGACCCATGTCGACGCCAACCACGCTCGTTAGAGTCCCCACCCCCAAAGAGCCATCTGTTGTCTCAATTCGCATCTTTGCTATGCCTTATCATGTTTCTTCCTACCATCGTTGTAAGTTTGTGAGTTTCAACAAATCGGACCGTTGCGGACCGTAGGTTTGGAGAGTTAAGTTAGAAAACGCCTTCGAGTGGGCTGACCTCAACAATAAATGGCTTCGACATCTACATCGTCGCACCTTTCCTACCCTGCACCAGAAGCTCCCGAGGGTTCAACATCTACCCTGCGTGCTCCTTCTCCACCTCTGCCCGAGTTGCTTAAGAACCGTCTTTATGTCGGCAATCTCCATCCGACTGTCGATGAGTTCGTCCCGCTGTGCGTCCTCAGTCGAGTCGAACCACTGAGTCATCCCAGGTACACTCTCATACAAGTATTCTCCAAGTTTGGAAAGCTCGCGCGGCTGGACTACCTATTTCACAAGACCGGTGCCCTGCGTGGAAAGCCCCGCGGGTACGCTTTTGTCGAGTACACAGGCGAACGGGTGAGTGTTCGGCCCACATTCCCCTCCCCTCTTTCCCATTATCATAAAATGCTCAACCCGGGTCTTTCCCCTACACGGCATTCGGCTCCACCTATGCGCCGGCCACGCTTTCCCTTCACTGCTCTGCTCTGCTCTGCTCAGACCCGGGGCTCAGCCCTCCTCCCCAAGCGCGATATACCGATTGTACGAGTGAAACGATGGCGGCTCTGGTTCCACTGACGCTCTGGTCCTCGCGCTTTTGCAGGACGCGGCCGTCGCGCTGGAAGCGGCAAACGGGAAGGTCCTCAGAGGGCGGAACATCACCGTCACGTACGCACATCAAGCGCCCCTCGATGCTCACGCACACTACCCCGCATTACGTCGCACGCTACCACAGCACCACCACCAACAGCAGGACTCTGGACGGCCGACGACGCTCAGTCTGCTGAAAAGTGCTCCCTCTCACACACGCACAGGTGAGTTCCTTAGCCCACCCTCTCCTTTCCAAGCATTTTGTTGTTTGGGATGTCCCCCCCTTCGCTGTGTCTGACCATGTACGTGCAAACTCAGGACGGGCGATAAGATCGCGCAGATGGAGGCAAAGCTGTTGCAACTCGCTGAGGCGTCGTCGTCGACTACGGCTCAACCAACAGCGCCCGCACATCCGTCGCTCCCTGCGAAACCAGGCACTGTGCCACAACCGAACGCCAAGGGGGCGGCACCTCCGCCTAGTATCAAGCCGCAGCTACCACGCATACCGAGCCTCCATCGCCGTCACTACCGGTGCCGGGTGTTCTGCGCGCCGCTCCACCGCGCAAGAGTAATGCGTTGCTCAAGGGCGTGAAGATTGTGAGGAAGAAGGACCGAGCAAAGGGCGAGGGGACTGGGGGGAATAATATTATGCCATTACCCATGATTCTGTTGCGTGTATTACTTCGTTATCTATGATCGACAAATAGATAACAATGGGTCGACCAAAAAAAGCACTCCCTGGCGGGGAGTCGAACCCCGCTCTCGCGCGGCCAGCAAGAGTGACAGGCGCGTGTACTAATCCGATATACTACCAGGGACTTATAATGTACGCGACATAAGGATATCTATACAATATATTTAAAATGAATAAGAGTTAGTACCATTGGATTACCCAAGTTCGCTCTATCCGACTTCAAACGGGGCCGCTGTCTGCACAAAGTATGCCTTGCCTCCTCGACACGCTCTACTGGCCCGTTGCATCGCAACTGTGATCGTGATTGTGACCGGTGTTGGAGTCGGGGTCGTGGGCTCGTGGGCCCGGGTCTTACCGTCTTAGGCGAGGGACGTGGTCGGTGCTGGGGCCGTAGTTGCCGTTGTCGTAGCTATGGTGGTCGCCGGGGTCGGTTTTCGTGTTCGTCGGAGTCACAGCTGTCATCTGGTTGGTTGCGTTTGAGGTCTTAATTACGGTCAGCCCGGGGCCGATGCACCCAGGCAACGATGATGACCGTGTCTCTTACAATAGCCTGGGGTTTTGATCCTCACCTCGTTCCAAACACTTGCCCAGGGCTCGGGCCTGTACGCAACCAATGCAACCGCCCACTGCAGAAAGAGGAGGGGATTCGTCAATACATGCGGCCCAGCTCAACCACCCTTATTTTTGCGATTGTTCATGGGTGCACATATATGCGTGTACCGTCGTTATCCGACGATGTACGTTTTACTTTACTCAGAGAGAGCATATCGCGCTTCCACCCTGTGACCATACCGCAGACTTCCATACTCGACTAACTTACCCCCGGCGCATTGTGCGTTTACTAATTACTAATTTCGCAGTGTGCCCTTCTCCGTTTGTTCCTTCTCCATCACTCACTCTATCGGACAAAACGAACTTGACTGTCAAAATTACACACCGCAATGCATTCTGCACCTACGCGCACTGCGTGTGCGTTGGCTGCCTGGCTCCCGAGGAGATCGCCTGCCTCGAATGCACCTTCCTCACAGTCGACGCCTCGCTTGCACCCACAAGTTCCCCAAACTCTACTACGTTAACCTCGTTGCGCACTCTGGCGGCAGGTTCTACATCCTCTCGTCCTCTCTCAACTCCTCCGCCTCTTCCACGGCCGCTCTTATCACCGCCTCCCCTTCCACGCATGCTACCAACACCAATGATCCATACTCTACTAGCTCTACAGGGATACACCAGGAAGCAAGCAACTCCGGAACCTCGCCAGACGAAATGACAAAGGAGTTTATAGCTTACGACCTCGACAACCCAACACGTCACCGCCAACCGCCTACCACACACAACGCCGCCCCCCAGGATGACGCAACAACAGCAATGTGGCACCGAAGAAGACTGCGAAGACCGCAACTGCAAAACTGACCGCAATCACTATCTCGCCTACGACAACGGTTGACTCGGACAACAACTCCAGTGTGCCAGCGAGGCAACGAGGAAATGACGATCGCGACCGTGACCACGACGGCAAAACGACTTCGACCCTAACCCCGACCCCGCCTGCGACAAGTCCAACGACTTCACCTCCAGCAACCGCAATGACACAATGTTGGCGACGCTGAGGTCGACTGCAGCGTTACAAGTCGCAGTCTATTTGTACTCAATAGTTTTGTATTAATGTATTGCTGTCATCCATACTAATGATAAAAACCAATAAATCCCGCCTCCAAGGTATCGGATTTTGGAGGGTGAGGTGAGTTGGGATGGTTTGCATACCCACATGCATCACCCGTGAAGCCCGTGAACCCACCCCACGGGTACGGGGTTTCGGGGGGTCAGAATAAACGCAATCGCCTTGCGAACCCGTGGCGCGAACCCGTACATGTTCAGAAACTGGGCCCGTGCCATACACTATGGCTACTCTGGCTCCTACACATGCTCCTGCTCCTGCTCCTGCTCCTGCTCCTGCTCCTGCTCCTGCTCCCCTTCAGGCTCTCACTGTCTATGCCCTGTTGCCCTGGTTTCCACCTCAGAGAATCAAAGATGGTGCCGCCAACTTGGACATTGATCTTCATCCTGCTAATTGGGAATGGGTGCCCTGCCTCACCTTCCCACTTGCAACACTCAACACTCTACAGTTCTCACACAGGCCTTACAAGTGGATTTGGTATGCCATTGGAGTCACTGGATTGGAGCACACAGAGACCTATCCAGTGTTTTAAACAACCACAACATGGACTACAATGCCATCAGCAAAATAAGTTGATGAATAGAAGTGCTTATGATCAATTGCAAATGGCTGAAACGGCCCAATCCAAGTAGATATTGCAATTGATTATGATGCCTTACCATTTTTAAATATAAGATGTGAATTATAATTTTGAGAGTAAATTAGAAATCTGTCAATCAATTCAATAGATTACAATTGTTGCTATTGTTGCAAAATATAAGAGGTTATAATAAAATAACTTAATTTAAACATGAAGCCAGTCCACCAATTACACATTTTACATTTTCTGATCATGTTTCTAATTGTTGTGTTCTACTATGCTGTCAGCACCTTTTCACAAAAATGAGTAACATTTTTCTCTAAAATCAACTACTCATTGTAAACACTTCAAATTGTACATATTCATAGAGCAATAGACCATCTTTTCATTGAATTTTACTACTTATTTATTGCTCAAGCTGTTCACTAGGCAGGGAATATTTAATTTAGACTACACCTTTTTGCACTTTGGTCACACATTTGTCACACAAAAGGGAATATCTGAGGGGGCAGAGAAACAATTGGTGCTCAAAGTAGTGGCCACAGTCATGTACAACTTGTGTTTTTTGTGTGCACATCTTGGTGAAGGAGGCAAAACATGGTGAATATAACATTATTGGACTAGCTACATTTAAGAACAGTTTGTAGGGGTGTTATGGGTAACTATCAGGCTGGTATTGAGTGGGTCCATCAAATGATATCATACTGGGATGAAGGGGAAATTCATAAGTGAAAGTGAAAGATCCAGAAGTGGGAGCACTGTTGGCAATGCCAGGATGAAGGGGGGGGGACTGGGAAGATGGTGTGCTGGTAGGATTTGATGCTCCAGCAATAGGAGCAGCATCATTGAGGTGGGTTCATTTTCAGGGATGTGACTGGAATAACCCTTCAAACTGGGGGGTTGTCTTGAGCCCCAGGTTTGCCTCAAACTGCTTGACAATTCTCTCATATATATTGTCTTTCTTGCCACTGTCAGACAATGAGAGAGCAGCTGCAATGTCACTGAGGTCTTCTTTGTGCCTGGACTTGTTCAGCAGTCCTGTAAATATGTGAGTGGGGTCCACCCTGTGGTTGCACTGTGCCTGGTCCTCAGCAGCCTTCCAGGATAGCTCCTTGTTCTGGCACACTTCCTCCAGATGAGACTCTTCATGGAGCTGCTGCAACTCCTGATGGCCTTCCTCAGATGTCAGAACCCATGCTTCTCCATTGTTCTTCTTTGCACAGGCTGGTTTCTTCTTCTTTTGGTTATTGACCCACTTTTGAAGCCTTGTGATGATGCCTCTGGAAAGGGTGCAATATGCACCAAGTGTCTGAACATTGTGCTTGAGCTCTGCAATCCTCTTCTCAGAGGCAGCAAGCCATTCTTCAACAGAGTTGTCAGGGATCAGTGGGGATAAAGATGACACAGATCATGATGCTTGGTCTGTGTGGGTCTGGTGGTGGAAAATGTAACCGTGAGTGGCAGTGGGCAAAGGGGGGGGGGGCAGTTCCATACAACTGTGGAGGTCTCCTTGAGACTCTCCTTGGGGCTATCCTCCCTCTTCATGAGATAAATGAGGTTGCATCAGGGCATTGAGAGAGACAGGTGGTGGAAGCAAAGAGGTTGGGGAAGGTGATGGCAGCATGTTTTTGTTGATTGTTGTCTCAGCCAAAAAGGGAAGGTTGTTACTGATGTCCTGATTAAGATGCTCCACAGCACAATCCCCAGCTTCTTTGTTCATGTCAACATTGCTCTTTCCATCCCCCCCCCTCTGATCTCTGAGCTGTCAAACCCATTATCTTCACTAATACAATCATCGTCCATAGACTCTGGATTGAGCAAAATCGGAAATGACTTGGGTAGGGGCCTGAAATGATGATGGAATACTTGGGCCAAAATCATTTGCAGTGAATACTCCTGGGTCAAGTGGTGACATCCCACTCTTTCTCCAAGCAGAAAAGATTGTTGACTCTTTGAAGGACTCAGTGTGTGCCAGCGTATATTCTTTGACTACTTGTTGTCTGGTCATTCCTTCCCCAGTGTTGTCCATGGCAGCTGCACAGTGGGTTTGCCATGTGCATTGGAGGGGACCAAAGACCCTGATGTCTAGCAGCTGAAGGCAATGTGACATGTCTGCAAGGAGGCAGTAGAGCTGTATTCCATGCTCTAATGCCATTGCTCATAGCTCAATAGTCTCGTGAGACTTATGACCATTGTAGATCAGCAAAATTGTCTTCCCACTCAAGTTCCTTGCCTTCAGTTGAGGCAAGAAGCACTTTTCAAACCACTGTGCTGCTATATAGTTGTTTGTCCACCCCTTGTCTGACAGGGCAATTCTGTGAACATGGTAAGCCTTCACCATTTACACCTGACAACTGATCACTCACAGAACACCATCCTCCTTGAAATAACCATCATGGAGGACATTCTTCCCTGTGAACACAAAACCCAGTTTCAAGCTCAAACTGTCCATGGCAACACATTCAATTGTAGTCACAAGTTTGAGACTTGCACCTTGTGTCTTAATGTGGTTTTGCTGGTCCTGGGAAAAAACATATCTTGTACCATCAAGTTTCCTGCCCCCACCAAGTTGTATCCCCTTTTCATCCATGTTGTACATATTTTCCAGAGGTACATTGTATTCCTGTAAAAGGTCACCAAGCAGGTTGAAATGCCAACTGACAACTGATAGATTGAAGTTGCTTGCACAGACAGCATCAAGTCCTGTTGGCTGTCACAATACCAGCTCTGGATGCCAGTCCAGGAACTTGTACACCCATACCCTCAATGGTAGGTGTTTCATTCCCATCTCCTTTGATGTAACGCCTTGCGAGGCCGAGCCTGACTTAGGCTAATACGCGGTGACGAATACGATATGACTTAGCAGCGATGGGTCAACGCGCGTAGGCGTGACTTGTTATGAGGACACTTGAAAGTGCCTTCCTAAGCAGAGCTTGCACCAACGAGTCGGTCAAGGATAGAGGAAGAGTCTAGAGACTAGATTCTGGAGAGTACAAGAGTGTCAAGCTGCCGACTACATCAGTTGACAGCTGCCTTATAACTAATCGCTAGGCAAGATGCCTTTGTCAGCAACCCCGCCACTACTACTAATGCTCAGTAATTGTACACTAATACTCTGAGTAATCGTCCACTGGTATGAGTAAGAGTCCATCCACGTCTTAGTAAGTACAGAGGCACCTTAGTAAGGATCAGGAGCGACTCGTCATCCTGCTTACTAGTAACAGTTCGTTACATCACCCCCTTCACAAGGGTGAGCGCCCACGCTTGACGACCCAGTTAGGCACCGTGGTCAACCCCACATCCATCTTGTGCTCATCTCGTATCCTTCGAAGGGCATGCGCCCAGCCCAACCACGCCGCTGAGTGTCGTGATTGATCTACATGGACGAAGATATTGTCCTTGAGTTTCTTGATAGTGGCTTCCAACTCCGCGATGACCTCCTGAGACGTGTGGTAGTGCCTCACCTTGGCTGTCAGGGAGATGTCTCCCAATCGAGCAAGGGCTTTGTCTACCTGTCGCTTGCCCTGGAAGTCAGCGCAGAGGTACTGTAACTCTTCATGCATGTACTCAGCTGCTGGCCCCATGTCTCGACATGGCTTGGCGTGGATATCCCCTCTGTAGATGGGCGCGTACCTCCCCATCGTCCCGAAGACCTCCGGGTTGTCAAGCATCCTAACCCACACATACCAGGCGGGGATGCGTTGACCCTCGTGTTCGATTACCATTGGGACCCAGTTCATCCCGTTGTTGAGGATGAACCCCGGGGGGGTAGGCGATAGGGAATGGATAGGGTGCCTCAGCGCATCCGCTCGGCATGTAGCGACTGATGATGGATCGCATGCCTCGCGATAGGGTGGTAGTCCTCGGGCCTCGTATCCTGCATCTGCCATGGGCCCGTATATGACGGCGACAGGTGGTGGTCGCTGTATGTGGTCCTTGGTTTCTTCGGCAATGTCTTCTTCCATTCGTGGGGGTACGCGTTCAGGCATGCAGTGACAGTAGTTGATGGGGTTGTCACATCGGGTGCACACGATGTTGGCGTCATGGTAGGACTCATTGGACAAGTCATCACTGTCGTATTGGTCGACAGCGGTGGTGGAGGTGAAGGCGGTGTTGACTGCGGTGGTAGATGTGAAGGTGGTGGAGGGCTGGAGGATACTTGCCTCATCAGCAACTGTATCCTCATCTGTCTCTCCGTCGCCGTCTTCTTCGCTATTTGATCCAGTTTCCATGAGGCCATCACCTCCTTCAACAACTGGTAGTCCCTCCTCATTGTCCTCCACTTGGCCGCTTGCAGGTGTTGGGAATCGCCGGCAAGCCTTGGCCAGGTCTCACTCGTGTTGCTCTTGTTCTTCTCGTCCTCACTCGGCGATAGCTCGGACATGCTCGACAGTGGAGCAGAGGGGTTGTCGACATTGTTGTTGTTGTCGTAGGTGGTAAGAGTGTTGATGTACGGGATTTCTTCAAGGTTAACAATAGAAAGGGGGATGTGAGCCATAGCAGTTGGGGGATGAGATGTAGGTCATTCTGTCAAGGCTGCTTTTATGTGAGTTTCAGCCTTCGGGTGAGACTGCTTGAACTTCCTTATCTCTTCTTCCGCATGGACGTTGTTCCACAGGACCCACTGGTTCTCCAATGCGGCATATCCCTTCCACTTGACTAGGTAGTGGAGCTTGCACCCTCTTCCCTGTCTTCTTGAGTCTAGCACCGTTTTGATCTCATATTCTTCCATGCCATCAACCAATTCGGGTGGCGGGCGCGAGTAGTTTGTGCCATGCAGGCATGTTTCTTTGTAAGGGGTGAGTAAGTCTGTGTGGAAGACGTCATGGATCTTCCATTGTGGAGGTAACTTAAGCTGATAATTCACAGGGGACATCACCTGAACGACCTCAAAGGGTCCATGCCTTCTAGGTGCTAATTTGGCCGTGGGGTAATCGGTTCGTAAGTTACGCCCTTCGAGCCACACCTGATCTCCGGTGGCATATCTGAGCGTATCTTTGTGTTTGATCCATAAGCTCTGCGCCTTTTTCATGCTTTCCTGCGCGCTCCGTTGCGCTTCTTGACATTGCTCCATGCGGGTGTTCACGCTTGGTAGGGAGGTTGTTCTTTGCGCCCATTTATCCCTTGGATGATACCCCATAAGCATGAAGAACGGGGTCTGCTTGGTAGTGCTACTTATCAGGTTATTGTGGGCGAATTCCGCCAACAGTAGTTGGGAAGCCCAATTGTCTTGTTGTTGTCTGGTCCATAACCTGAGGTATTGCTCCAACCACTGATTAGTGTGCTCCGATTGTCCGTCGGTCCTTGGATGGTAGGCTGTCAATATATTTTGCTGGATTTGGAGGACACGACATAGTTCTCTCATGAACTTGGCTGCAAACCTAGGGTCGCGGTCACTTATGATCTTGCTGGGTAGTCCGAATCGGGGTAACACATGTTTGGCATAGAGTATCGCGGTTTCTTCTCCCGATATTGTTTCATTGCAGGGGATGAATATGGAGGCCTTCGAACAGTTGTGGTCCGTGATCGTCAGTATCAAGTCGTAGCCTTCAGAAGGAGGTAGCTTCGTGATGAAGTCGACTGCAATTACTTCGAATGGCATTGCCTTGTATTTGGGGAAGATAGGCTCGAGTGGAGCTCTTGTTGGTCGCATATTGACTTTGTGTCGTTGACACTCCGCGCATCCTTGTACATATTCTTTCACATCTTGTTTTATCGTGGGCCACCAATAGTTCCTTGCGAGCAATTCGTGGGTTTTGGTGATACCTGGATGTCCTGCGGTGAGTGCATCATGGCATGGTCGGATGACTTCCCTTAGGTCATCAGGTTCTCGGCTTGTGATTACTATTCTTCCATTCTTTGTCCATATTCTGTGCTGCTTCTTCAGTTCATGGGGGCTGATCCAGGAGTTAAGCTTGGACTCGTCTCGTTTTACCATGGCAGGTGTGACCTTGGTAGTTGCGCGCACAAATAATTGATCAGGGAGTACCGTGACTTGATCATTGTCTTTTCCTCCGGTGTCGTAGTCAAACCTTCTGGATAGCGCGTCAGCCCTTCTGTTCGCTTTTCCTTTGAGATGATGTATCTCAATGTCATATTCTTCTAGTTCCAATACTTCTCGGGATACTCGTCGACTGATTTTCTGCGGGTCGCGCCAGTACTGCAGGTTCATGTGATCGGAGAATACTCTGACCTTGTGGGGTGATCCCACCAATAAGTATCTCCAGTTCCACAACACTTTTATGATGGCTAATAGCTCCAGATTGTAGATGTTGTAATTGTGTTCTGCCTCGTTGAGGGTGGCAGAATAGAACACTACTGGGTGTCGCTTGTGGTCTGCGGCTTGTTGCATTAGTACTGCGCCTACTGCGAAACCTGATGCGTCGACTTCAAGGTCGTATTGGACCTTTGGATCCGGGGACGTCAATACTGGATCGCTAGTTATCTTCTGTTTCAGTGTTTTGAACGCTTGTTGATGAGCGCGTTCCCATGACCATTCAGTGTCTTTTCGGGTGAGGTCGTTTAAGGGTCTTGCAATATTGGCGAAACCTCGAATAAAAGGGTGATAAAAGTTGCAAAAACCCAGGAAACTACGCACATCCTTGACTTTTGCTGGTGTCGGCCAGTTGCGTACTCCCTCTACCTTCACTGGGTCCATACGTGTCATCCCCTTTTCAAGGATTACCCCCAGGTAATCAATTGACAGGACGTGAAAGGTGCATTTGTCTAGTTTGAAGTAAAGGTCATGTTGTGCAGCGACTGCTAGCACTGCAGAAACTGCCGCAGAGTGGGCCTCCTTGGTACGCTGTATAGTTCCACAATTGTTGGTAGCGATTGCGATATCGTCCATATAAATGCAGATGTTCGTGCCCTCCATTTCGAACTTCGTGACTACGGGCCTATAGATCTTGTTCATGAAAGCCTGGAACGTAGCGGGTGAGTTGCAAAGACCAAAGTACATGACCGTCGGCTCAAAGAGTCCGCGGCAAGTTTTAAATGCTGCCTTGTGTTCGTCTCCCTCCTTGATTCGAATGTTGTTATACCCCTGTTGCACGTCGAATTTTGTGAAGATCATGGCCCCTCCAAGGTCTCTCATTAATTCTGAAATCAGAGGAAGAGGGTATTGGTTTCGCACAGTCCATGTAACGTTTCCACTAAACGTTGGTTCGACTTGAACCCGAAGGCTTTCCTTGTATCACTTCTAAGCCAAGCGCACGGCTTGCAACCTAGGAACAACTCTTGAAGGGCGAATAACCACAGATGGTCCCCTTAATACGACGTCACTTGAAGATAACTCTTGACACAAGTGAGATATGAGAGAAGAATAGTCACAAAGACCAATGACTCTGCTATAAGAATGCCTGGCTATGCCTGAGAGGAATACAGGTGGATGTCCAAGACAACTAAGCTATCGACTACTGGCGAAACCTGCCAACTACTTATAGTACTCCAAGACAGTATTCTAACTGAGCTCGAACTATAGTAAACACGACTCACGACCTAATCTGCCAATGAGAATTGTCCATCAAGCCACAGGGGCTTATCATGAAACATACAGTACATGAGGCGTACGGCCCCACATGAGTCAGAGATAAAGAACAACATATGACTCACAAATGACATCACAGTCAAACGTCTCGGCGCAATATCAGCGCATCAGAATACTTCCATCAGAATCGACCCATACTGGGAATTGTCCAGACCTTCGGCTATCGGGAATACCGCCTCCGACCTCGTGCCTACCATGGTCTTCCATAATCTTCCATCCTTGAACCACAACCGAAGTCCCATGACTTATGGCTTAGGTCAGATACATACTGTGACCCGGGACTTCACGTGACATAATCACGTGGTCTTCATACGTCCTGCAGTAGAGGTGCCAGCACTGGAGGGTTCTGCATGGACTAGCATTCCACTCACAAGTTGAGCAATCCTCAACGCTTCTCCTTCTCCAAGGTAGTCTTCTTCGTCTGTTCCTGCTGCCCACACAAGGGCGCGTACTTGCTCTTCTTCGTCATATTCTGGGTCTTTGCCTACCCATTTGTGTGCTTCTGGGTAATCATGGCAGTTCTTCCAATGTTCATGCATACAGCGGCGTGTCTTGACGTTGTCCGAAGGCGAGACGATGTCAGTACGTGACAGTCCACCTATTGATTGCGCGATAGTCTTGCACTGGTCGTAACTTTCCATCTTTCTTTTTGATAAAGAAGAAGGATGAAGCGTAGGGCGATTGCGAGGGTCAGATGTATCCCTTCTGGAGTTGTTCATCGATGAAGGTATCCAGGGCCTTGTCTTCCAAACGTGTCATGGGGTATACTTTACATGTGATAGCTTTAGGGGTGTTAGGTTGTAGTTTGATAGCATGGTTGTAAACCCGTCTTGCTGGTAACCGGGTTGATGCTTCTTTGCTAAACACCTTGTGGAATGGTTCATATTGTGGGGGTAGGAGCACCTTCTTTTTGTTTTTTGTTTGGGCGGCAATCGCTAGTTCGGTTGCCGTAGTGTGTACCCTTCGTCCGCGTGCTTCTTCGTGTTCTAGTTCTTCAACTATTTTCTCCTTCTCCTTCGTGAGTAGGTGAGCAAGTACATTTTTTCTTTGAGTCACGTTTACTGTCTTGATGACAATAGGGGTGTGTTCTTTGGCGATAGTCCTGTGTCACCAGTCGAACCGTGGTTCATAAGCAGCTAGCCATGGATACCCAAAAAGGATATCCTTGTTTCCAATGTCGGTGACTAAGAATCTCATTTCTTTGTCATTTCCTCCTACAGTGACCTGGAGGATGATGTAGCTGGTTATGTGTCCTGCTTTGTTAGTTGTGTCATTGATATTGTAAATCCTTTTTGGTTTTTCTAAGGGGCATGTTTTTATCCCCATTTCTTTGAGAAAGGGTGCGCTCACAAAGTTATCGGTGGCTCCCGAGTCCACTAAAGCTTTTAGATCGGCCTTGTTGTAACGTGTGTGCAGCTGAACTGGTACTTTCATAGAACGGTAGCGCATAATGTACACAGAGTTACAATGAAGTGCCCTCACCCAGGCCATCGGGTTCAGGCATTTGAAAAATCCGTCCCCATTAACTTTTGAAGGATTAAATCCTTCACGTCATCTCCTTCGCTGGCTACTCCTCACAGCCAATCTTCGGCTTTATCTTCATCAGTCCTCGGTTTATCTTCAGTGGCCCTTATTTGAGGGTTCCTTCGATTTCGTCGGGGTTGGCGACAGTCTTGGCTGAGATGTCCCAGCTTGTTGCAGTTGTAGCACCGTACTTGGCTAAAGTCACGGCAGTTTTCTCGTTGGCATTGAAGGTATCCTCCCCTTGGTGGGAAGGGTGGTCGTTGGTTAACAATGTCCTCGGCTCCTGCTAGCCTTCCTCGGACTCGATCCGCTGAGGTGTCCATTGTGTCAGGGTGTGAAAGTGGCGCTAGCAGCTTCGCCAATCCTCCCGATGGACCTTTGTTAGCGCTATTCTTGAACGTGTCTAGGTTACCACGCATGGTCTGCATGTGTATCCACTTTTGTTGTCGTTTGAGGGCTGATGCCCTCCATTCTTCGTAGGTCCTGGGGTCGTCGTGTTGGTACCTGGCTTCGTAAAGTGCCCGAGGTAACCCTTTTATGAAGTACTTGAGGGTTTGTTCGGCGTTGATGTTGTATCTGGTGTATCGAACCAGTTGTTTGAATAAGGCAATATAGTTGTCGATCTTGCCTTCCTTCATTCGTATCCCTCTGTCAAGTTGCGCTTGAGCTTGTTCTTTGCTGAGTACATCTGCAAATTGCCTCCTAAAGGCTTGCAGGATGTTGTTCCATAGTCGGTTATCAAATTGGCTGACTCCTCGTTCGACTTCTCGAACCAGCCACTGGCTTGCTGACATGACCCAGGCATTAACCAGGTCTCCCTGCACGTAGGTTAGGAACAACATAGCTTTTTGATATTTGTTCCTCATTGCCGTGTGACTGGCATTAACTCCTGCGTACACTTCCCATTGGAGGATAAACCCTTCGACTTTGGATCGATCCCCATTGAGCGGGTTCGGTGGGTTTCCTATGAACTTGTCGTTTGTTTGATGTGCTGGGGGTCCAGGGGCAATGGGTGGACCTCCTCCTCCTGCTGGCGGTGGACCTCCTCCTCCTCCCATGTGTGGTGGATTGGGTCTTCTGTCGTATGGATATCCCCGGTGTCCTTCTCCTCTGTTGATTCTTTCATCTCCTCGAGGTTGATTGATGTAATTGAAATCAAATCCTCCTGGTTGGTCTGGTTCATCTGGGCCCATTGCCCGTCATGCAGCTTGTAGATCTTCAGGGTTCATGTCTACAACATGACCTGTTCGCTCATCAATAACGAGCGGTTGTGGTTCTTCGGTTATGGTTTGAGTGGCCATAATAATTGGATCTGGTATATGTAACGTAGCTGTTTGTTGGGTGATCTCGTCCACTTCTGACTCTCTCTCGTAGACATTGATTGGTTCTGGATCTTCTGCTAGGATAGATGGCGTTTCTGCCCGTTTGCTCATGTGGCTGGTGTCTGATCGAGCAGGGTTACGATGTTGGAGTTCTGGTGATATTGGAGTGGGTGCGGTTTCTTCTGTTTTGCCATCGATTCGGCCTTGATTTTCAATTGGTAGTGCCTCTGTTAGAGGTATATTGCAATTGAGATCGTCTCCTGCAGGTCATGCCGCTTCAAAGTGGTGTAGGGTTCGATTCCACCTAAGTTCTACCCAGCAGCACCTGTCTTGGTTGAAAGCTACTGGATGATACCTTTGTGCGGTGGCTGCTTCCGCATAGTACCTGGTGTTGTGATGGTCTAGGGGTCCTTGTCTTCTTTCGTCGGGAATCATTCTCCACCTAATTCGTCCTTTGAGGAATCATACAGGGGTGTCCCGCAATCTTTTGTCAACTTGATAGGGTTGGAAGTCCCAACCGTCCTTGGTAGTTACCGGCGCCACGGCGTAATTGAGAGCTTGACACTAATGTAACGCCTTGCGAGGCTGAGCCTGACTTAGGCTAATATGCGGTGACGAATACGATATGACTTAGCAGCGATGGGTCAACGCGCATAGGCGTGACTTGTTATGAGGACACTTGAAAGTGCCTCCCTAAGCAGAGCTTGCACTGACGAGTTGGTCAAGGATAGAGGAAGAGTCTAGAGACTAGATTCCGGAGAGTACAAGAGTGTCAAGCTGCCGACTACATCAGTTGACAGCTGCCTTATAACTAATCGCTAGGCAAGATGCCTTTGTCAGCAACCCCGCCACTCCTACTAATGCTCAGTAATCGTACACTAATACTCTGAGTAATCGTCCACTGGTATGAGTAAGAGTCCATCCATGTCTTAGTAAGTACAGAGGCACCTTAGTAAGGATCAGGAGCGACTCGTCATCCTGCTTACTAGTAACAGTTCATTACATTCGACTTCTCCAGAAGTGTTTCACTTAGCTCAGCTACCTTCCTGCAAAGAGCTTGCTTCGACATGGGCTTGCCAATCTCGGCCATGTACAGGGCCCATTCGACAAGGACTTGCTCTTGCACATCTGTGAGTAGCCTCCTCTTTGCTTGTGAGGCTAATGCAGGCCCATGCATCTTCTCTTTCTGGTGTCAAATTGTATCGTGAGATACCCTGAAGTGGCATGCAGCCTGAGAGATGCTCTTGAAGGTATTGTCCTTGAGGCCTTGTATTGCTGCTTTGATCTTCTCTTCTTTGACTGTTGCTAATCTTCGTTTCTTGGCTTTAGCTTGCTCCTGTTTCATAGGTCTTTTGGGCATGGGTAAGGTGTGTGTGGGTGCCAGTGATGCTGGCGTGCATTGAGAGGCTGCTTCAAATTGGTCATCTCGATTGTCACTCTTGAGTGCACTTGAGGTGAGATTTCTTTCTACACCTCAATCACCTTAGATTGTTGACTCTATATTGTATATACACAGTCCCATGTATGTTATGAACAGACTAACCGATGACTGATGATGACGAGTCGCTCATCATGTCATACAACCTGTGGATGAACAATCACGGACTGATACTTACAAAGCACGATACTAGGATTTGTGATGGTTTGTAAAAGGCTTAGTCAAGATCAACTGTAGGATTACCAAGCGTAGTAGTAGAACCGATACTTAAGGAAGCTGCAGAATGGTTTGTATTCTGCAGCTTGGATTTCTTGTTATCTTCGCAACCACCAGATTCTATCTTCTTTGGACCGTCTTGTCCTGTTGGTCAAAACTCTGCCTTTGAGCATTGAAATGTCACTAAACTCTGCCTTTGAGTGTTGAGACGTCACTCAGCCTTTGTGCTTGAGTCATCATCATCGGCTAAGTCACCACATTCACATTACGTTGCCTAAGTCAGGCTCATGTGCAGCTCGCGCGTTACAATGTATGTATACTACTACTGCAGAAGAAAAAAGTGTCTGAAAATACTGAGATTGGAGGGATTGAGGATGTGAGAATTGCTGTACAAGGCCACCTCTGAGGTTTGTGATTTTTTTGTGACCACAAATTTGGATAAAATTCTCAGATTTCTTATGCTCATTCATGCACAATACATACTTTATCTAGGGTTTTTTTTTGGTGAATGTTGAATGAGAGGAAGTTGTCAATCGAGTCCAATTTATTGAAGTGCAAAAGCATGTGTACATGCAAAAAGGTGCTGACAGCATAGTATTGTCATGTCCTATATCTGTCAATTGTCATATCTTATTACATCATCATCTAGTTACATGTGATCTTATCTAAGGTATTATTTGCATCAGTACAGATTTGAACACAGGACCTTATAACAGCACTTACCAGCAAAACACACCACTACACCAAACAGCCTGCATGGATTGATTGAACTGTTAACCCCTCTTATATTCAGCATGCTTGTCAAATAAGTTGACTTCTCTCTTGTTAGCCTGACACACCTTTGTACTCTCCTTCACAATGCAATGCTCATGGTTTCATTACTGTAGCTTCACTGCTCCAGGAATTTCTCCATATCCCACCATTTTTCATTTCTCATACATTTGTCACAAAATGGCTTTTCCCAGGTGGTACTGCAATGGCAGTTCGAATACAAGAAACAAGGGCCATGTTTTCTCTGGCCTGGCGCCAATATTCATTCAATCCCACCATCACCACATGCTACTACCCTGCTTGCTCTACTACAGAGAGCTGCAACATTCATTTCCTGAACGAATAAACCACAACAAAACAAAACAAAACAAAACACTAGTGCATCCACCTTATTGATATCCCCCTGACACTGCCCCTATCCTACCCCTCCTCCTTTCACACCAACTATCCCACATGCTCAGAATGTCATCAGACATGGCCCTTACATCCTTTGCATCCACACTAATGATGTCCACATCAGCATTGATGTCAGACCTCACAACCCACAGACCACCATGGACACATGCACCAGGTTGTATCTCAAGCTCTGCATCCACACTAATGTGCCACTCCTGGCCAGTCTGTAACGTTTCCACTGAACATTGATCCGACTTGGATCCGATGGGTCTTCCTTGCTTCAACTCTGAGCAAAGTGCACGGCTTCTGAACTCAGGAACGTCTTGAACGACTTGTGAAGGGGCGAATAACCAATAAGGTCCCCCTAATACCGCCTAGCTTGAAGTACGTCTCAAGGTGGCAATGCCTAACACTTAAGTTGGCAACAAGATAGTCACAAAGAACAATGACTCTGCTATAAGACTGTCTGCACTTCCTGAGAGTAATACAGGTGGATGTCAAGACAACTAAGCTAGCGAACCATAGCGCAACTTGTATAGTATTTATAGTAAATGTCCGTCAAGCCTCAAAGGCGACACACATAGTAAGAGTAGTGAATAATAAGCATGATGACTCACATCAATCAGCACATGAATAAGGCATCAATAAGCCATAAGTAAGCGTCCCCACCAATGAGTGACTGAGCACCTCCAACCAGTGAGTAAGCAACCCTGGGGCATCAATAAGCCCACCTCATCGCATCAGTAAGCGAGAACAATAAGCAAACAGTAAGCATAAGTGGGAAATGTCATCCACAACACAAATCTGCCATGCGTCAATAAGCAATGGCCTCGGCGCTAACACAGGCGCTCCTTGAACTAATCCATCAATAACACTTTCCCGAAAGGGGATCAAACCCGGTCCGCTGGAGTGCGTCCCAACGGCAGCCACGGCCCGCTGATATCGGCAGCTACAGGTCACTGGTCTTACACCACACAATTGCTATTTGTCGTCATTGGTCGTCTTCAGGACACAACTGTCTTCTGCCAAGTTCCACTGGCTACCTTCGCGTCGGTGTCCCCTGAGTTATGGGTTAGGTCAGATACATACTGTGACCCGGGACTGTTCTTCCATCCTGCGCTGCCCCCTGACTTATTGCTTAGGTCAGATCCCATGACCTGGGGCTTCATCACATGACCGTGTCACGTGATCCTCATTCGTCCTGCAATAACCTTCCTGCCAGCATCTGGGACTCTAGCACGAGTGATCATGTTACTCACGAGCTGGTGGACCTTGCACGCCTCGTCATAGGCGAGGTAACTGTCGTCTTCTGCTGCTACGAGTGCACGTACAGCCTCTTCTTCTTCAATGTCTTCTTCTGCACTTGACTCCCAAGTATGCGCCTCCGGGTAATCATGGCAATTCTTCCAGTGCTCATGTAGACACCTGCACTGTTTTCGGCCTAGTGTAGGGTCTGAGTGTCACGTTTTGACATGTCGCGGACTAATCATCATCATCATTACGAGGTCTCGGAGTTCGGGACGCTTACTATACGGTTATGACTACGATAGTAAGCCGTTATTAGTCATGGACACTTACGCGTCGCCGGCACTTGGGTTTGCCGGTGTTTCAGGTTTCATAGTGACTCATTACTAGGATAGCTGTACTAGGGTTTGACTTCTAAGCTGCGCTTTAAAGCCAGCGCGTAACTGTATATAAGTCGTGTAGTAAAGACCAAGGCTCTCTAGCTTGGTCTTCTTGAATCATCACCAGTCGACTCTTCGTCTCTTCCAATCTATCGATTGAAGCTTATCCTTTGGATACCCTAGTGTCTAGTCAAACGACCTAGTGGCAGTGCAACTGAAGCTGAGTTGCCAGTGACTATCACGATTCATCCGTATACTCGCACATCACGCCGCAGAAGTGTTCAAGTCGAACAAGCGTTAGGTGATAACGCTACATTAAGACCAAGCTTCAACGTGGCGTCATCAGAAACTACACGAGACCGTTGCCATAATTGTAACGACCTCTGGTTCCAACACAGAGGCGCCGACAACGTACCACAACGATTTCGCAAGAGTACAGAATACCGGTATAGTAGTACTACAGGTACCACCGGATATCACGCCAAGAGTCGAGACGACAATCGAAGCGTCGCAGTTGAGTTCCTTTACGATCGATACCTCTGGGTGGAAATTCGCTGGTTTGAACCACAGAACGGAAACGGAGAGTGGGAAGGATTCCGACCAGCCTTAGAAGATTTAGGCTGTGATATCTACATCAACGAACTTACACAGGAAGAAGTACAAGAATTGGACAACGCTAACCCCAGACCATCGTCTGCTACACCACCCCCGTCACCAAGTACGAAGAGTAACGTATCTCTCGAAGCAAAATCATCTTCGCCATCACAACAAGGAATCAATCTAGCAATCGCCACCGAATCATTACGTTTAGGAGCCATGACGACGCTCACCTCTCATGTTCAATCGCAGGCTGCCACAGGAACTTCATCTGCGCAGCCCAGTTACTCTCTCACTACCTCACCAATAGCACCAACAGTCACGGCATTTCGGGCCCTTGTGGACCCACCTCAAGGAGGACAAGGAGGAAACCCAGAGAGGTAATGGAGGAGGTGGAGGTAACGGAGGAGGTGGAGGAGCGGGACCACCTGCCGGAAACCCACCAGCAGCAATACCAGTGGCACCAGCACCCGTACCAGCGACCAATGACAAGTTTTGCGGAAACCCACCAGCCATATTCGCGGGCGATCGAGAGAAAGCAGAAGAATTTCTCATGCAATGGAGCCTATATGAAGGAATCAACACTACCCATTCCATTATGCGTAGCCCATACCAAAAAGCTATGTTGTTTCTCACGTATATTCAAGGAACAGCGGTAACCGAATGGGTAGGATCGATGGTCGCTTGGCTACGAGTTCAAGTGGACGTCAACGGGAGAGATCCTTATGACGCTTGGCTATGGTACAACACACATTCCTCGTTTATGAGGCAATACGCGGACACCTTAAAGGAAGAGAAAGCGCAAACAGAATTGCGAAGAGGCATCAAATGGAGAAAGGGGATATTGACGCGTACGTAGCGAAATTCGAACAACTAGTCAGATATGCTGGCTATAACATAGATCAACCGATGGTCCTCATCTATTCGCAAATGGACTACCAACCAAGTTACATGAGACCATCTATCTTCACGACAACCCCACCGACTACGACGATTGGAAACGATCAGCCATTAAACGTCAAGGTCAATATCTTCACATGAAGAACAAAATTGATCAGTACAAGATACAACCCCGGCACCACCACCAACTCAAACCAATTGGAGGCAGTTCAGACGTCATCCCGATGCGATGGATACGTCAGCCGATCGAGCCAGAGCCAGAGGACGGCTAGCGCATGCAGAGGACGTATTGGCACAACCAAGGCCATATCTCAACAACTCGCAACCACCTTTCAAACCTCGCGAAGGATTCCTGCGAAGGAGGCAACCCCCAGATCTTAGGGAAGTAATTTGCTATAATTGCCAAAAGAAAGGACACCTCAGTCGCAATTGCTCCCAGCCGCGTCAACCACGTAATCCCCCTAGGCCCTTTATCAACGCTAGGGGCCTAGAGGTGGTGGATGATCGCTCTGAAATAGGGGAGGACCTCCACATCGCTCAAATGGTAGCGGATAACCGCACTACCGAAGAAAGGAAGAATGAATGGCTGCGAACGGCAGCCAATGAAACCGAAGAATTCAAGGCCATGGCAATGCAGGAGTTGATGGGGAATAAGGATTTTGGGGACGCCTAAACCCGACGGCCTGGGTGAGGGCTCTACGTTGTAATGCTGTATACATAACTCGCTTCCGTTCTATGCGAATTCCAGTATCGATCCGAACCAGCAGCAACAAGGCCGACATAAAAACATTAGTAGACTCAGGAGCAACGGACAATTTCATAAATCCCCGATTTGTGAAACGAATGGGATTGGGTGCGGCCCTATTGCCAACCCAAAGCAGTTATTCAACATCGATGATACGACAAATAAAAGGGGATCAGTCACTCACTTTGTTGATTTACAAATATTAACAAAAGGGATTACTAGGAAAATGAGATTCCTACTAGCCGATATCGGAAAAGAGGATCTCCTCTTTGGATATCCCTGGCTCAGCACATTCGAACCAAAGTTCAGCTGGAAACACGGAACTATTGACGAACAGACACTACCAATTGTAGTCAAATCCTGTCATCCGCTGGTCAACACCAGTGTAGTAGCCCATCTCCTTTCTAAAACAATGAAGGATAATATCATGACCAAATTGGGAGCGCAATGTTCTATCAGAGGAGCAGCTACTGATCTCGCTATCGCCGCAGGACCCAGCAAAAAGAGTGAAGTGCCGGAGGAATACAAAGACTTCAAAAAGGTCTTTAGCGAAGAAGAATCACATCGATTTCCCCCTTCCCGAGAATGGGATCATGCGATCGAGTTCAAAGCAAATACTCCCGACCACATCAATTGCTCCATATACGAACTATCACAACTAGAAGATAACCATTACGGGACTTTATCACGGAACACCTCAAAAAGGGGTACATCAGACCCTCAAAATCGCAATACGCGTCACCATTTTTCTTTGTCAAAAAGAAAGATGGAAAGCTACGACCAGTGCAAGACTACCGACGAATCAATGAATTCACTATCCGCAATAACTACCCTTTGCCACTTATTCAGACTCTCATCAAAGACCTTAGCGGTGCTCACATCTACACCAAACTTGATGTACGATGGGGATACAACAATATCCGCATAAAGACAGGGGATGAACACAAAGCAGCGTTCAAAACGCCTTACGGGCTTTTCGAACCGACGGTGATGTTCTTTGGACTGACGAACTCACCCGCTACATTTCAGTCGATGATGAATCATATATACCGAGACACAATTGCCAAACATGATGCCAAAGGGACCACTATTCGCGTGTACATGGACGACATCGGCATCGCGACACGAACAAACCTGACGGACCATGTCGAAGCAGTTCGAGACGTACTAACAGTAGCAGCGCGATATGACTTATTTTTCAAGCCCGAGAAATGCACTTTCCACTCCCCGTCCCTTGATTACCTGGGGGTAATCCTTGAAAAAGGGGTAACTCGTATGGATCCCGTCAAAATTGCGGGCATAAAAAACTGGCCAGCGCCAACCAAAGTTAAGGACGTACGATCCTTTTTGGGTTTTTGCAATTTTTACCGCCTATTCATCAGAGGATTCGCATCAATTGCCAAACCATTGAACGAACTCACAAAGAAAACCACGGAATGGCATTGGGGCCCAACTGAACAACACGCATTCGACCTCTTAAAAAGGCGGGTCACAACTGAACCGGTGCTGGCACATCCGGTATTACAAGATCAATTCGAGATGGAAGTAGATGCATCAGGATTCGCGGTGGGAGCAGTGTTACTCCAAAAGAAACCTGATGGCAAAAGACATCCCATAGGCTACTATTCTGCGACGCTAAACGCGGCAGAGCGAAACTACGACATCTACGATCTGGAATTATTGGCTATCGTCAAAGCGTTACGACATTGGCGACCTTTATTAGCAGGGTCACATCACAAGATCAAAGTATTCTCGGACCACATGAACTTGCGATACTGGAGAGAACCTCAGAAAATTAGTAGACGAGTCGCAAGGGAAGTATTGGAACTATCCGAATACGATCTCGAAATTCATCACATAAAGGGAACCGCAAATGGACGAGCAGATGCGTTATCAAGACGACCCGATTATGATCACGGGGAACAAGATAACGAAAACATCACAGTACTACCAGACAAAATATTCGCACGAGCAACATTCACGGTAGAGGAACTAATGTCGACTAACCGCGAAGATGTACAAGACGAAAATATCATCAAACCATGGGTAGATCCGCACAAACTCAAGAAGATCAATGGGACATGGTACAAGGAAGGCCGAAGGGTGATTACTCAGGGAAGTGAAAAACAGAAATCAATAATTGCCACTCACCACGACACCCCAGTACACGGTCATCCCGGGATCAATAAAACTGGCAAGATAGTAGAACGATACTATTGGTGGCCGACCATACGACAGGACGTATTAGCTTACGTCAGAGGTTGCGCTGAATGCCAACGACACAAAGTCAACAATCGCCCTATTAGGGCTCCATTACAACCTATCTTTCCTAAACCGGAAGCTATGCCCTTCGAGACTATCGCTCTCGATTTCATCACTAAATTACCCATTGCACAGGGTTACGATTCGATCCTTACAGTCACGGATCATGACTGTACCAAAGCATCTGTGTTTATTCCTTGCAACGAGGAAATCGACGCGGAAGAAACAGCCGCGCTATACATCAAACACGTGTTTATGCGATACGGATTACCAAACAAGATCATTAGTGACAGGGATCCCAGATTCGCGTCCAAGTTCACCAGAGAACTATGCAAACAACTAGGAATAACTCAAAACATTTCCACTGCGTATCACCCTCGAACAGATGGACAGTCGGAGCGAACCAATCAATGGCTCGAACAATATCTCCGTTTCTGGGTAAATGAAAGACAAGACAATTGGAATCTTTATCTTCCAATAGCAGAATTCACGCATAACAATTGGCCTAACGAGGCCACAGGGCAGTCTCCATTCTTCCTTCTGATGGGACATAATCCTCGTGCTGATTGGAACTCGACGCCTAGCCCCATTCCGCAAGTGGCGTTGCGCCTTGATCAGTTCAAACAAGCACGGGAACAGGCTCAAAAACAAATCATCAAGGCACAAAAGTCATGGGTCGCACACAAAGATACGCCCAAGTTCCAAATAGGGGATCGTGTATGGCTGGAGGGACGTCACCTGCGAACTTATCAACCAAGCGCCAAACTTGCGCCCAAACGACATGGACCCTTCCAGATTGTTCAGGTGATGTCCCCTGTCAACTATCGATTGGAATTACCTCCCAAATGGAGTATTCATGACGTGTTTCACATCGATCTTCTCACTCCTTATCGTGAGACTTCCTTTCACGGACCAAATTTCCCAAGACCTCCCCCTGAATTAATCGATGGTGAAGAGGAATATGAAATCGAGAAGATTCTAGACCAACGGCAATTCGGCAGAACAAGGCGCAAACAATTCCTTATCAAATGGAAGGGCTATCCAGACTCGGAGTCGCAGTGGGTCAACGCCACTGACGTACATGCCCCTGACGCCTTAGCTGAGTTCAAACGGACTCTGAATTCCACTCCCTCACGTATAAAGACAGGCCAGTCGTTGGATGAAGCACATCAGTTCTTCCTTCGTCGAACAATGTCCAGTTCCCCCACTGCTGCTTCTAACACTTCACAAACCTCTTATCATCTTCCCACTGTTGTTGCACCTACCTATGCCGAAGTTGCAGCCGCATTCCGACAAATCAGTCCAGGAGACTACATCCCCGAAACCCCTGATGTATGCGGACACGACGCTGGAGGATTGGAAGAAGACCAATCGGGCGTGGAGGAGGGAACAGCTACTCGCGTCAAGAGTATCCTTGTTCCACAAACGCTTATCCCGGTTCCAGACAGCGCCGACCTCAGTGACGTGGAGCGAATTTGTGGGAGTTGTAAGCAAACCGCCCTGTCATGTCCAGGCCATCCTGACGCCGACGACTCCCACATCCACTATGACTGTGGACAACTCATCCACAACTGCACATGTAATCACAACCCCCTCCGCGTCCCTCCGCCGCCAACGCCTCGATATATCAATGTCGACCCCCCTACCAACGTCATCATGGACCCCGCAACGTCCTGGGGTATTCACATCCGCGCCACCCTCCGAGCTCGTGAAGACGACTCGGATAAAGAAAATCAAAATCCCCGCCAAGTATCGGGATCCCAAGATGAAGGGGTACCACTTGTGCCGAGGAGGGCGAGGCGCGGAAGAAGAGCTGGTGTGGCAGCACCAAAAGAGAGCCCTTGTTTCCCAGACTATCGAGGAGGCGGAGTACCAGCCGAGCAGCAGCGCAATCGGGACAAGGCTGACGCCCCTGACGGATTCGAACTAAACATACCCCCCAGATTCATTAACTTCAAGATGACCGAGAATGGTCATCTTACTGTCGCCAAGTACATCCATGTGATGCCTGGCAACAACCCGATCGTCTACGGGTGCATGAGGAAGGGTGGGGACATTCAACAAGGTGAAGTACACGCCGCTCCTGATTTCGATGCCGTGGATAACGACCGCCATTATACGCATGACCAAATGCGGTACTTGCGACAGGATTTCGGTGATCGCCATGGGGTCGACCTGGCCATGGGGCAGATCCCTGATCGGTCGCTATGGGCGGAGGTCCTGCGATACCGAGCTATCACCAGCCGGTACTCCGAGCTAGCAGAACGGATCACTGCTCTGGAGAACGAGCAGTATGTGGTTGGCAATGAGATCAGGAAGTGTACGCGCCGGCTCGAGGAGGCTAACGGACTACAGAGGATTATGGATCAGGAGGTTTCGGTCAGCCGAGGTGCGACTATTATTCCCTGGGTGTTTGAACGAGGACGTTCTACCTGAAAAAGGGGTAATGTCACGTTTTGACATGTCGCGGACTAATCATCATCATCATTACGAGGTCTCGGAGTTCGGGACGCTTACTATACGGTTATGACTACGATAGTAAGCCGTTATTAGTCATGGACACTTACGCGTCGCCGGCACTTGGGTTTGCCGGTGTTTCAGGTTTCATAGTGACTCATTACTAGGATAGCTGTACTAGGGTTTGACTTCTAAGCTGCGCTTTAAAGCCAGCGCGTAACTGTATATAAGTCGTGTAGTAAAGACCAAGGCTCTCTAGCTTGGTCTTCTTGAATCATCACCAGTCGACTCTTCGTCTCTTCCAATCTATCGATTGAAGCTTATCCTTTGGATACCCTAGTGTCTAGTCAAACGACCTAGTGGCAGTGCAACTGAAGCTGAGTTGCCAGTGACTATCACGATTCATCCGTATACTCGCACATCACGCCGCAGAAGTGTTCAAGTCGAACAAGCGTTAGGTGATAACGCTACACTGAGCGTAACACAGTCCCACACGACTTCATGACACTGCATGCATAAGCACACACAGCTCATCTATGCATGATCGAAGCAGAGGAGTGTTGTGAGGACCAGGTGGCACTTGTCACGATGCCAGTGAGCCACCCACGCATCCATACCTCAATACCCCTGACTGACACACACATGCTCCCTACATCATCATTTTGACAAAGTTGCCATCTCTGCTGGTGCAAGTGCTGTCAATATGGAGAAGGTACAAGTGCACCTAAATGGCCTTGTCAACCCCAAGGAGCCACAATCTTGCCCATCGATGCTCAATGACGCTCCTCAAGCACCTCCAGCGCATCCTTGTTATCACTTCCAGAGTACTGACAACAGCATTGACACAGCAGCATCACACAGCAGCTGTATAGTGACCAGCTTGCACTGTGGCACAAAATCATCAATATCGCCAAGCCAGGTCATGGATGAGAGCTTGGACTCAGACTAGGTGACACATCATTATTGTTTGTGCTCTTGTTGTCATTGCTGGTAGCCAGCACAAGCATGAGTGCATTGTTGAGCATGCCTGATGTACATGCTTGAAAGTGTGTGTGTGAGAGTCATGTGGCAGATGTAGCGTTTCCACCGAACACTGATTTGACTTGAATCCGATTGCTTCCTTTTATCAACGCAGAGCTAAGCGCATGGCTTACAACCCTGAAATACCTCGAGAAGGGGCAAATAACCAGAAAGGTCCCCCTTTATAATGCCTAACACAACAGTTGGCAACAAGATGAGAGAATAGTCACACAGACCAATGACTCTGCTATAAGACTGCTTTGATATGCCTGAGAGGAATACAGGTGGAAGTCAAAACAACTAAGCTAACGACTACTGGCGAAACCTGCCAAGTATATATAGTACTATCAGACCAGCTTTGAAGCTGAGCCTGAACTACAGTAAACACGACTCATGACCTAATCTGCCAATGAGAATTGTCCATCAAGCCACAGGGGCTTATCATGAAACATACAGTACATGAGGCGTACGGCCCCACATGAGTCAGAGATAAAGAACAACATATGACTCACAAATGACATCACAAGTCAAGATAACAAGATAACAAGTGTCTCGGCGCAATACCAGTGCATCAGAATACCTTCCATCAGAATCAACCCATACTGGGAATTGTCCAGACATTTGGCTATCAGGAATGCCGCCTCCGACCTCGTGCCTACCATGGTCTTCCATAATCTTCCATTCAACAAACCACAACCGAAGTCCCATGACTTATGGATTAGGTGAGATACATACTGTGACCTGGGACTGCACGTGACATGATCACATGGTCTTCATCCTTCCTGCAGTACTGGTGCCAGCATCTGAGGGCGACATATGATCGAGCATACCACTCACTAGCTGGGCAATATGAAGGGCTTCATCCTCCTTCACATAGTGTTCTTCTTCTTCCTCAGGCCATCCATCAGCCTGGCTCCACACGAGAGCGCGTACTTCTTCTTCTTCATCTGAATATTCAGGCTGTCCTAGTACCCATTGGTGTGCTTCAGGGTAATCTTGACAATTCTTCCAATGTTCATGAATGCATTTGCGACGTTTGGCAAGCGCAGGGTTCGGTATGATGTCACCACATGACACAGAGCATGATCCAACTCCAGCAGGGGGGAGGTAAGAGGTTACAGTGGGTGACAGGACTGGTCCTTCAAGTGCCTCGGTGGCCTGACTCTTGGGACGAAGGAAATATGAAATGCAAATAATAACTCAGGGTGAAACGATTGATGGTTTATTTCTTAGAAACATGCTGCTTTAAGTACAGAGGACAGTACCTAAGCTAAAAGGGAAAGGTGAAAGGAGGGCTCATAAAAGGAATAAAAGCATATGGCAGGGTAGGCAAAACAAGATGGGCTTGGGCAACAAGGTGGCATGGAGATGATCAAGGTAATAAATCTGCAGTTTTGGGCTCAGCCAGAGAGCTTGCCTTACACTGAGTTGCCATTGGTGATGTTGAACTGGAAGTCCGGAGCATCTTAGTCTTCACAAACACGCTGCATGGCGTATGCCTGGCTTGGAGCACTTTTTTGTGTGGGTCAAAAGAATTGTGAGGGCTTTGCAACCAAACAATTTATATACAATAATGACTACTTACACTTCATTTGTACTTTGCTGCAATAAATATTCAATTTTACAATGACTTGCAATACTGTCATGAGATAAAATACAAGTCCCCTTGATGATACGTGCCTATTGCAAGTGGCTTGCAAATTGGCACAATCAGTTATCAACACTTCCGGCCTGGTCACAAGCAGGTGGAATGCTGGCCAACCATTTCACTATCGGCAAGTGCCGTAATTCCTAACTTATTTTGCTGATGGCTGGCTTGGTAACAGATGGTGGTAATCTATATTATCACACTAGTGATGAGGAGAAGAGAATGATGTTCCCACATGATCTGAATTTAGTCAGCACACAACTCAGTTCTTGTATTACTGGCCAGTGGAGGTTGCAGCCTGGGATGGGCAGAAATGTATATGGACTGGGAGGGCAAGACAATTATGTGATGCTATTCACCTCATTGCCCATACAAAGACAGATGATTTGCATAACCTATGTTTTTTTTGGTTCTTAATCTATCCTGACTAGGTTATGGGTAGTACATCTCAACTCTTACTCATCTGAGTAGGCAAGGAGATGAAGATGACATTATCACAGAGATTGATAATGTCCAAAATGGTCTCTTTCTAGACTGCAAAGCTCATGCAATGCTGGGTACAGAACTTGGCTTTTTAATGGTGTGTGACAATTTTATCAGATCTAATTGGTGTCTTATGCATTGATAAGCAGACACCTAATTTCACAATGGGTATAGATGATCTTGATGATGCTGCAGAACCAGATGAGAGAAGGTGTACAGCTCACCTCATTTGGCATGATGAAGAAGAACATGATCATCCTCATCCTCCTGATTTCATTTCAGGTTCATAAGTCAATATCCCTGACCCTGTGAATCCTCAGTTCCCGCCGAATGCGCTGTTCCATGCACTGGATGGAAATCAGGCTTTTATGGTTGACAAAACCTTGACAAATCAGTAACAAAAGGCAATCAAAAATCCTTGATTTTGTGCAATACAAAATTCAATCATAATAGTTGTGTATTATTAGGTCAAATCTGTGCCACAAAATGAAGCCAGAATGATATGTATTGACATAGTTTTGTCAAATTCTTTTCTAGCTACAAAAATTGTCATTTTGTTAAGATGTTTTACTTAGAACTAGGTTAGAAAAATGAAAAGTGAATAAGTTTTTCCATATGTAAATGGCATAACAAAATGTTAGAATATTTTTCTCATCTTCCTAACTATTTCACATGAAAAATCAATGACAATCAGTCAAAATTATATTACCATGATTTTGAATGGTAAATTGTGACTCAGTTATAATATGATGCCATAAACTTTCCTAAACAAATATTTTTAACTTTAACACCATGTTTTGTAGAGGAAAATTATATCAAAATCATATGCAAAGTTTCACAATATTTCCAAGCTTTTTGTGGAAGCATTTAACTAGATTATATATAATAATTTTCAATTGTAAGATTTTATATGTTTTTTAGTATCACAGTTTATTAAACAATATATAATGTGTGCCAATTGTAGAATTTTATATGTTTTCTTGATATTTATCAAGAATATATTATAACAAAATGAAAATCTTCATGGCTATAGAGGTTCAAGAGTAACAGGGTGCCCTTGAGTGGGACTGTAAAGTAATGAACTTGAGCTGACAATGCAGAGAGTCACATATCACATTCTGTAAAAATGAGAAGTTATGGTCATCAGCTGCAATTAGGGTCTTTTCACATGTATCTCATGGTTGGTTCATTGGCTCAGCTTTGAATTGGCCTCAAAGATTAATGTTTAATCATTTAATCTCTGCCTGAACCTACATTTTCACTGTTCAAGAAAATACATTTAATAAGTCCCTCCCATTGCATCAACAAAACATAGGTCAAAATGGGCCATCATAGGAGTGATTCCAAGAATAGGCTTAAGGGGGTAGTGTGTGTGGTTTATTGGGTTTTATATGGAGTGAATAATCCCTCAGTTGTGAGTGTTTATCTAGTCTTCCCTGCTTTCCCTTGCACACCTTGTATCTTTCCTCATCATTCTCACAATCAACTTGGTTTCTATTCTGCATTGTTTGAGCAGTGTTTCCCACTGTCGCACATGACAGTGGGTTTCCACTTTTTTTTTGAATATCTCTCCAAGTCCCCTCTTGTGTCTTGTGATTCTTGCAACTCCAGTGTTGACACTCTTGATCTTGTCTCTCAAGTGTCTTCTTTTCCGTATTATCAATGCCCTTCTTGTCCTTGTTCTTGATTCTTGAAGAAGTTCAACTTCTATATCAGGTTAATGTCGCTGATCACTACTATTCTTGTCTGTCAACATCTCTTGTCAACTGTCCTGAAATTCTGGTGACTCGTCACTTGAAAAGAATCCAACAATGCAATCCATCCCCTCTGACACCTCTTCCTGAATCACACACTTCCCAGGATCTGGGTCATACTCCTGATCATACATCACCTGTATCTCCTACCCTTCCCAATCCTGCCCCACAGTTAAGATCTTTGTCATTGCCTGTACACCCAAAATCCTGAACCAGTTCCACTTCCTCAGACAGATATATACCTACCCATATCTAAGTGAACAAAATGGTTGGCTTCAAAGCAGCTACAATATCACACCCCATAATGTCCTGTCCCCCTATTCTCACCAATGGTGAAGTTACGCCAAAGGTGGTTCATGAATTTGAAAATCATTGTATCACATACTTCGTGAACGCAAAGGATGGAGTAGCCAACAGCATAAAGGTCTCAAAAATCTTAGGATGCATTGAGAACACACTCATTGATGACTGGGCTGCTGTGGACCATGAACAGCCAGCGGCACTATCCTTCCCCAAGTTTATGAAAGAGTTCTGTAAACAATGGCTACCATTCAACTGGGAGGAGACAGTCCAAACTGAAATGATGAACTCACAACTCAATCCCCTGCAAAAGTTTGAAACATGGGCTGCAGAAGTCATGGCTCACAATGTCTCACTCTGGAATACTCTGTCACACCTCTCAGACAATCAGCTTCAGTCTCAGTTAGCTGTTGCAATAGACCAGGAACTACGTACCTCGGTGATGGGAGCTGATGTCTCAGAAATAACGGATATACATGAATGGGTGACTCATATGAAAAAGATCAATGATAACTGACAATTTGATCATCAACGAATGTTGGAAGTTTTTGATATGTGAATAAATCAGACAAGGAGACAGACCCTGAACCAGAATATGAACAACTGCTATCAGCCTTACAGTAACACAAATTGCAACAATGGCTACAAAAATTCTGGGTCTACAAACCCTCCTGGGAATACCTTGTCTACAGCTGGTACATCTGACTACCCCCCCAAGCTAACACTGGAAGAATGACACCTAATGCATGAACATGATGGCTGCCTTAAATGCCATACCTTTTACACTGGTCATTGTGCCAACAATTGTCCTAACATTTTGACTGGAAAAGACTACAAAGAATGCACCTTGAAAGATGTGCAGGCCACACAACAGGCCAAAGGTCTTGTTCCCGTTAGATTGACCCTGGTTGCTACAATTATGGAAGTCCCCAAAGAAAGACAAACTACTGAACTTGTCGCTGCTGTTTTCCTATCCTCCCTGAATATACCTTCTGATAACAGTTTGTCTGAAAGCTTGGAAACAAGCATTTCATCTGTGAGTGTGCCCCCATCATTAAAAGGGAAACACTTCTTATGGAACTGCCAGCTCACATGCCTGTCAGATAATGCTTCTGTAAAAGCACGTGTGTTAACAGACAGTGGAGCACATATGGTGCTCATACATCCTAACCTTGTTACCAGACTAAACTTGCCCCAATTACCTCTCGAGACACCTGAACACATCAATGGTGCTGTAGGTTCCATGACACAACCAGATAAAATAATGCATTATGTTATCCTGCAGCCCTCTTCTCTAGGCAAACATTTTCGTTCCAAGCCTGTACATGCCGTGATTGCGCCAAACTTGGCGTTAATGTTAATTCTTGGACTACTGTTCCTCACAGTAAACCACATTGTTTGTAATTATGCCAAATGCACATGTACAGTAACAACTTTGGTCCCACATTATGACTCTTTACGAGAGTGCAATGTGCCAAATCAGTTAATAGAAATGGACATCCTAGCATCCATCCATGATCAAATCACAACCCTCACTAAAGAAGAGGAATTCACAACTTGAGAAAAAGAACTGCGACAACAATTTGCTGCAGTATTCACACCACTGCCCCATGCTGAGAAACTACCACAGAAACCACTTGCATGCATTAAACTAAAAGACCCAAATAAAATGATAAAGAGAAGAAACTATCCCTGCCCTCAAAAATGGAAGGAAGCTTGGCATGAGTTGTTGCAACAACATTTGCAGGCTGGACGAATCTGACCTTCATCTGCACCGGCTGGAAGCACAGCTTTCATTATCCCAAAAGCAGATCCCACAGTCCTGCCCAGATGGGTAAACAATTACAGACAACTTAACAGCAACACAATTACCATCAGTTTTCCTATCCCCCTCATAAATGACATCCTCACTGATGTAGCTAAAGGGAAATATTTGCTACTTTAGACATGACGAATAGTTTCTTCCAAACAAGAATGCACCCAGATGATGATGAACTAACAGCAGTTAACACACCCTGGGGTCTATATGAATGGGTAGTAATGCCCATGGGAATAAAGAATGCACCCACAATACAACAGCATAGAGTCACGGAAGCCTTGCAACCACACATTGGACGGTTATGCCATGTCTATGTGGATGACATAGCAATCTGGTCAAACATGGTCGAAGAACACACTTAAAACATTGCAACAATACTACAAACACTTGCAGACCACAAACTATACATAAACCTGAAGAAAATGAAACTGTTCAGTATGGAAATATGTTTCTTAGGACATTGCATAACAGCTGCAGGAATTGAAGCAGACAAAGGAAGTCCAACTGGGTAAAGAAGTGGCCAATTCTGACAGTGCTAAACATGTCCAAGCCTTTCTAGGTCTGGTACACTACCTCACAGTGTTTCTCCCGAAACTTGCCAACCACATGTGAATCCTGGATGAGCTGACTACAAAAGAATGTGATAAACAATTCCCTGAATGGACAATACAGCATCAATTGGCTTTTGACACAATAAAGACACTTGCAATGTCAAAAGAATGTCTAACCTCCATAGACCCCTCCCTGATGCTGGGACATAAGATCTTTGTAATGACAGATGCCAGTGATATAGGATCCAGTGCAATACTGTCATTCGGGCCAACGTATGAGCTAGCATGACCCATTGCTTATGATTCCTGAGCCTTCAAAGGTGCCAAGCTAAACTATCCTTTCCATGAAAAGGAACTCCTGGCTATCATATGTGCCCTTGGAAAATGGCAAACAGACCTTCTGGGATACCACTTCAAAGTCTGGACCGACCACAAAACGCTCAAACATTTCAAGACCCAATGCAACTTATCACAATGACAAGCATGCTGGATGGAGTTTCTATCACAATATGATGCAGATATCTGGTGTTTACCAGGAGAAAAGAATACAGTTGCTGATGCTCTGTCCCGCCTTCCAGACCCAGACACTGTGGTGGTAGCATCCATTTTTGCTAAGACCCAAAACTGCAAAATCTGATTCCAGTTTGAACTTGAAGATGCAATCCTAGATGAAATATGAAAACGATACAAAAATGATCCCTTTGTTGAAAAGTTGACAAATGCTTCCTTGGGAATGAACAATGTCCAACTCAAAGATAACTTCTGGTTTATTGACAACCGACTGGTGATACCGAGTGGTCAAAACATGCGTGAAACATTGTTTTGGATTGCTCATGATAAACTAGGACACTTTGGAACCACAAAAACCTACAACGTGCTACAAGACTCATTCTACTGGCTAAATATGAGACATGACCTTGAACAGGCGTACATCCCCTTGTGCGCAGATTGCCAACGAAATAAATCATCAACTACGAAGCCCTTGGGTCCATTACACCCCCTGCCCATTCCAGATCAATGCTGTGACTCCATTGCTATTGATTTCATTGGCCCATTACCACTGGACAGGGGCCATGACTGTATTGTGACATTTACAGATCAACTGGGGTCCAATATCTGAATAATACCAACATTGACAACACTCACAGCACAAGGCCTCGCTGAATTATTCTCACAGAATGGTATTGTGAAAACAGCCTTCCATTAGAAATAGTCTTGGACTGAGACAAACTTTTCATCTCCTGCTTCTGGAGAGCCTTGCACAAACTGACAGGCATCAAACTAAAGATGTCTACCACATACCACCCACAAACCAATGGAGCAAGTGAATGCACTAACAAGACAGTCATACAATGCATATGCTTCATGGTTGAACAAGACCAGAAAGGATGGTCACAAATCCTCCCAAAAGTTCATTTTGATCTTATGAGCACAACTAACACTTCAACAGGGTATACACTGTTCCAATTGCATTTTGGGAAATCTCCCTGGCTACTACCTCCACTGTTGCCTGCCCACAACACCGATGAGGATCTCAATGTCCAAGAACTGTTACTACAAATGGAATGGATCAAATTGGATGCACAAGATAACCTCATCAAAGCAAAAGTTGGTCAAGCATATCAAGCAAACAAAGATCAACGACTTGGTTTCCCTTTTCACAAAGGAGATCAAGTAGTTTTGTCCACCTCAAACAGAAGGCAAGAGTACAAAACTGGTGATGGCCCATGCACAGCTAAGTTTATGCTGCATTTTGATGGACCATACCAGGTACTCTCAACTGATGAGCAACACTCTACAGTTATGCTTGAGATGCTGCAACACTTGAACCAATTCCCAATTTTCCACACATCAGAAGTACGCATGTTCAAAGAAAATGACAACTCCTTATTTCCACAACAAGCCCTACATCCTCCCCCTCCCATCACTATCAACAATCACTAGGAGTTCTTCATTGACAAGATCATGGACAAACGATGAAAAGGCCAAGGAACACAGTACCTGGTATGATGGAGAGGAGAAGGGCCAGAGGGAGACAAATGGCTCCCAGCAAGCAATCTCGAGGAGTGTGAAGCTTTGGATAGGTGGCAAACTTGGAAGGAGGAGCTCCAGGGCTTGCCTAATGCAAAGGAGTTACAAAAGAACCCAAGATTAACGATTACAATCCCCCCACGTCCAAGATTCTAATCATACTGGGGAGGAGTGCAAGAGTGTCACCCTTGCACAATCATGCAAGATCATGCCATTGATCATGCCAACACAACACAACATGCTCCAATGGTTTATTACTGATATCATCCCCAATACATTACTTCAATCACCTGCGACAGATATACTGACGGCTATATAAACACCTGTATGACTCACTAATACTTTTACCTTGTCTTCCCTGCTTTTCCTTGCACACCTTGTATCTTTCCTCATCATTCTCACAATTGACTTGGTTTCTATTCTGCATTGTTTGAGCAGTGTTTCCCACTGTTGCGCGTGACAGTGGGTTTCCAATTAAGCCCTATGACAGGTGTAGTGTACTAGTGTGTCACAATGAGGCCACAAGGTTTAATACAAGGTGAAGTGTGGTAGAGGTAAATCATATTCATATGAACTTGCATGTAATGTTACCACTAAACATTGATCTGACTTGGATTCAAGGGGGTTCTTCCTGAGCAACATGCCAATAATGGGCAATGCAATGACAACAAAGAGGAATATGCCTGAAGAGGACATATCCTTAGAGAACATGAATGCCAGCATATAGACATATGTGGCAGAGAGAAAAGGAGCAGATGTTTGGCACAAACATCACTCAAAGTCACAACATGGAGAACAAAAAAAGGGACATCTATAACTGTAGGCTACTAGGGTGGTAGACCAAGACAATCAAGATAAGGCTACTTGATGAACTAAGAGGCCTTATATATAACTAGGGAGCTGGCTTTCAAGCTGAGCTCCAACTACTACTAAACCACCATTGTCCAATAACAAAGGATGGATAAGCCATAGGGGTTTATCAAACACAAGGCAACCATGAGGCACATAGCCATCAGGGCCATCAACAGATAAGAGTCTGAAATGATCTTGGCTCCGATAAGCCAGCAAATACTTGACCCACCATAGTCACATGATCGGAACTTCCCATGATCATGTGCACTAGACACACATATTCTTATCATGCATTGTCATGCAGCATGAATATTCTTATCACACCTTTGCAGGTGGCACATGCATGAATGTCACATGACTGCATGGCACGGTATGTGACATTGCCGAAAGTTTGTCTGAGAAAAATGAACAGTTAAAAAAAGAGGAGAATTAAGATGACAGTATGGTGTGATTGCAGTGCTTTGCCCTTATGACTCCTGGGCTCAGCAGGCTTGTGGTTGATCTGTAAATTTATTCTAAGAACAGTAAGAATATGGATGATTTAATTTGCAGGGTGATTGTAGCAGCTGAAGGCCATGGTCCAATGATTAGGGGTATGCCAGCACCCCACAACAAGACAGGTGCATCAGCCAGGACCCCAAGCCCAATCTGATCCTGTCATTGTTACGTGCGAGTTGCACGTGAGCCTGACTTAGGCAACGTAGAGTGAACGCGGTGACTCAGCAATTCCCTAACTCTAGCACGGAGGCAGAGTATCGTCTCAACGCTCGAAGGCGGAGTCTGTTTGATGATCTTCTTGACATGCGGCCTCAGAAGGCGAGAGAGAGAGAGAGAGAAAACGACTCTGGATAACAAGGCGAGAATGATACAAGAAATCCAAGCTATCGACCACAACAGTCGATAGCTTCCTTATATAGTCCTACGTGCGATCCGCCTTCGTCAGCGAGACCGCCACTACTACTAATCCTACTCTTCTGCTGTGTAATCGTCCACGTCTGCTCAGTAATCGTACAGTAAGTGCATCAGTCATGGTCCACACTGCCTTGGTAAGTATTAGGGAGCGACTCGTCATCCCCCTTACCCTACTCGATTGTCATACTCCAACGTCCCCTGGCTTATGGGTTAGGTCAGATACGCACTGTGACCCGGGACGTTACAGTCATGTTCCTGATGCATTTCAGCAGTTTTGGCTGTTTGAAATGACCAGGTGTAGCAAGGGGTGTAGTTTATCATTCATGAAGAGTACATTCTTTGCTACCCTGTTATCAAAGGTAACCAACATATCATAAGATTTTTTAATTTTTTTAATTTTGTTTCCATTTGAGAGTGCCTTGGGGTGTAGAACTGTTATGACACTAGCCGATTTTCAATTTTTATCATCATGTGACTGTTGCGTTTATCATTGCTTTCTTTATCACCTGACCACATCCACTCATTACTTTGGACTGATTACTATACTCTTAGATGAGGCGGCTCATGACCACATGACTCCTTACTATACGTGACTCACATGGCCAGGCTCTTCCAGACCCTGTCCATTTACTTATTGTTCTCTTACTGCACATGCCGTTATGACTCAGTGCGCAGCCCCTTTGTGACCCATTGTTCCCGTTACCTTATTGTTCTCATTACGCTAATTGTTGACGTGACACCATTGTTCTCAGATACTATAAAGTCTGGCTCCTATGTACCATGTAGCTTCAGACTTGACTTCTCCTGTATCTTACAGCACAGTCTCTGTCTAAACCATCTTGCTCATCATCATCAGTCTGATAAGTTCACCTTGTGTTCACTTATCACCCTCTCACCAAGGAACCCTTCAACTATCCCTTGCACCCCCTTTCCATTATCCCCTCTCATTGTATCTTTGCTATAAGTCCCTTGAGGTGTGCTTAGTACAACTCTATCACAGTATCTCTCTAAGTGCACTTTGCGCTTAGTACTCTGATATCGAACCACCCCTCTACCCCTTCAGCATCCTCAGGATCCCTAAAGCCAAGTCGGCTTGAACGTCCCTGCTGTGATGTAACAAGAACCCTATGTGGCACTTATACAAATCATAGTCTACTGTCCTCTCTGTCCTCACATGTTAATTGATACCCTTAAACATTATGATGCCTCCTTGTGCCATTGTGGCACATCTTTGTGGTTGATCAAGTGTCAATTGTACTAGAACATCCTTGAGAGTTGCTAAGGTGAAGGGGCAAAGCCAGTAAGTTTGATGTGGGATTAAGTGGTGGGTGTGGTTGGGTTGGGTTGTGCACATTGTGCTGTGCATTTCATTGCAATTTCTTTCCTGTCCATCCATCCATCCATCCTCCTCCCACTCCTGCTCCTACAACTCTGTGTGTACTTTATTGGCCAGTCTCTCTTTATATCTTGACCAATTGTGGGGCGTGGGCTGGTGCTTAGCCTATCACTAACTTCTGTAGTCTTGCAGCTGTTGTTCTATCTTGCTGCCTTCCTGATACTGATACTTACTGTACAATGACTGATGCATGACTGGACGATTTACTGACAAGTAGTAGTAGTGGCGTGATAGCTGATGAAGGTGTGCACCTCGGCATGGTTATAAGCATGCTGCCAACTGATGTGGTTGGCAGCTTGACCTTCTTGTAGAACTTGTGTCTTTCCTGAAATCCAGTGGTCTTGTGTTACGTGCGAGCTGCACGTGAGCCTGACTTAGGCACGTGTAAAAGGGAACGCGGTGACTCAGCGAATTCCTAGACTCTAGCACGAAGGCAGAGTGACGTCTCAACGCACGAAGGCGGAGTTCCCTTGATAGTTTGTCTTGACACACGGTCCGAAAGGACGAGAGGAAGAGAAGGAACCACGACTTGGATAACAAGGTGAGAGATGTACAAGAAATCCAAGCTATCGACCACAACAGTCGATAGCTTCCTTATATAGTACTAGGTTGCAGTCCGCCTTCGTCAGCGAGACCGCCACTACTACTAATGCTACTCCTTGGCTAAGTAATCGTCCTCGTATGATCAGTAATCGTATCACAAACCCGTCAGTCATTGTATAGTACACGATCAGTCATCGTCCACGTATTGGTAAGTATTAGGGAGCGACTCGTCATCCCCCTTACCATGCTCAATCCCGTCGTCCCGTGACTTATGGGTTAGGTCAGATACATGGTGTGACCTGGGACGTTACATTACCCCCTTCATATGGGTGAGCGCCCACGCTCAACCACCCAATTCGTAACCGCTGTAAGTCCGACATCCGTTTCGTGCTCGTCACGTACCCTCTGCAACGCATGAGCCCGCCCTAGTCTTCTCGCCGAGTGACGAGCTCGGTCGACGTGAACAAACACGTCATCTTCAAGTCTCTTGATGGCGGCCTCCAACTCCTCGATGACTTCCTGGGACGCGCGGTAGCGTCTCACCTCAGCCTGAAGGGATATGTCCCCCAGTCTGGCAAGAGCCTCGTCTACCTGGCGCTTTCCCCGGAAGTCAGCCTGGAAATACTTGAGCTCATCACGATTATACTCAGCTGCGGGCCCCATATCCCGACATGGTTCGGCGTGGATGTCTCCCCTGTAGATAGGCTCGTACCTCCCCATAGTCCCGAAGACCTCTGGGTTGTCGAGCATGCGAACTCGAACGTACCGCGCTGGTACCCGTCGACCTTCGTGCTCGATGACCATCGGGACCCAATTCATCCCGTTGTTGAGGGTGAATCCCGTGGGGGTAGGCGATACGGCACGGATAGGGCGCCTCGCCGCATTCGCTCGGCGCGTAGTAGTTGGAGACGGGATTGGTGCGTGACTGTAGGGTAGTATTCCGCGAGCAGCGTACCCTGCTTCGCCATCGGTCCGAAGATGACAGCAACCGGCGGTGGTCCTCCTTCAGCATCACCGGTTTCGTCGGCAGACTCGTCATCGACTCTTGTGATAGGTGGGGGTATGATTCGAGGTGCGCAATGGCAGTAGTTTGGGGGGTTGTCGCATCGGGTGCAAACAACTCTGGCTTCGTAGTAGGACTGGTCCTCGTCGGATGAGTCAGCCCTGGTCTCGTGATATGTGTTGTCGTCGCCTGACGACTCGTCACTGTCGTATCGGTCGACAGCGGTAGTGGATGTTGCGGCGGTGGAGGGCTGGAGGATACTTGCCTCATCAGCAACCGTATCCTCGTCCGTCTCTCCCTCGCCGTCCTCGTCACTATCTGATCCAGTCGCCATGACTGCATCACCTCCTTCATCATTGCGGTCTTCTCCCTCATCGTCCTCCACTCGACCGCTTGCGGGTGTTGGGAATCGCCGGCGAGCCTCGGCAAGGTCTCGGGCTGCTTGATCATTGATTGCGGTTGTCCGGACGTATTCCACGGCGGAGCAGAATGGGTCGTCCACGTTGTTGGTGGTGTCGTAGGTAGTGAGGGTGTTAACTGAGGGGAGGTCATCGATGTGGGTAAGAGTGTTAATGGGGATGTAGGCCATTGGGATGGGGATTGGTCGTATCACAGTCCCTGCTTTTATGTGAATTTCGGCCAGTGGATTAGACTGCTTGAACTCCCTTATCTTTTCGTCCGCATGGATGTCGCTCCATGGGACCCACTGGTTGTCCGAGTCGGCATATCCCTTCCATTTGATCAGGTATTGGAGTTTACGCCCGCGTCCGTATCTTCTTGAGTCTAGTACTCTTTCGACTTCATATTCTTCCACGTCCTCCACTAATTCGGGCGGTGGGCGCTGGTAGTTTGCGCCATGAATCAGCGTTTCTTTGTATGGTGTGAGAAGATCTGTATGAAACACGTCGTGGATACTCCACTGTGTGGGAAGTTCGAGCCGATAATTGACAGGAGACATCACCTGGACGACCCGAAATGGTCCGTGCCTCCTGGGCGCAAGTTTTGCCGTTGGTTGATTGGTCCGCAGATGACGTCCCTCTAGCCATACCCTGTCCCCTATTTGATATTTGGGGGTGTCACGATGTTTGACCCATGACTGTTGCGCTCGGCGCATCTGTTCTTGTGCCTGTCGTCTTATCTCCTTCAGTTGTTCCAACCTGGTCGTGACCTGTGGTATGGGTGATTTCTTATCCGTCCAATTAGTGTGTGGGTGATATCCCATCAGTAACCTAAATGGGGTTTCGCGTGTGGATTCGTTAATCCAATTGTTGTGTGCAAATTCAGCCAGTGCGAGATGATCGGCCCAATTGTTTTGTCGTTCGTTGGCCCAGAGCCTGAGATATTGCTCCAGCCATTGGTTTGTTCGTTCCGATTGTCCGTCCGTTCGTGGGTGGTAAGCAGTCGAGATATTTTGCTGTATCCCTAGAAGACGACACAGTTCCCTTGTGAATTTAGACGCGAATCGGGGGTCTCGATCGCTAATTAGTTTCGTTGGTAGTCCGAATCGTGCGACTACATGTTTGGCGTATAGGGCTGCAGTTTCCTCGCCAGATATTTCTTCTTTGCAGGGTATGAATATTGACGCCTTTGAGCAATCGTGGTCAGTGATGGTAAGTATGGAATCGTACTCCCTTGATGTCGGGAGTTTGGTGATGAAGTCTAGCGCCACTACTTCGAAGGGTGTTGCTTCGGGTTTCGGGAATATTGGTTGTAGTGGTGCCTTTGTCCTTTGGGTGTTGACCTTACATCGCTGGCACTCGGCACATCCTCGTACGTATTCGGCGATATCTTGTTTCATTGTGGGCCACCAATAGTGGCGCTCCACCATTTGGGTTGTTCGGTTATTCCTGGATGTCCGTGAATAGGGGATCGTGGTGTGTGGAGATTACTTCTCTAATTTCTCCCATTGTTCCTGTGACGACCAGTCTTTGACCTTGGTACCACCAAAGTCCGTCTAATTTGATCAATTTGTGGGGATCAACCCATTTGCGTATCCTTTCCTCGTCTTGTTGTGGTTGGGTAGTCGTTGTTCGTATGAACAAGTCGTTTGGTAGGACCGTGACGTCCTCGTTGTCTTTTTCTCCTTGGTCGTAGTCAGCGCGTCGCGAGAGTGCGTCGGCTCTACCATTTGCGGTTCCTTTGACGTGATGTATTTCGAAATTATATTCCGCTAATTCCAGTACTTCTCGAGCGATTCGTCGGCTGATCTTCTGGGATCTCGCCAGTAACGAAGGTTGAGGTGATCCGAGAATATGCGTACTTTGTGTGGGGATCCAGCTAGTAAATGTCGCCAGTTTCGTAGCGCTTTTACGATTGCTAACAACTCTAGGTTGTAGATGTCGTAGTTGCGTTCAGCAGCGTTGAGTGTTGCCGAATAATACCCCACAGGATGTCGTTCCCGTCTGCTTTCTTCTGTAAAAGTACTGCTCCTACCGCGAACCCTGATGCATCTACTTCTAGATCAATTGTTGTGTTTGGTCCGCGTGTGCTAGTATGGGTTCCGTTGTAACCCTTTGTTTGAGTGTGTCAAATGCGGCTTGATGTCTTGTCGTCCATTGCCATGGTTCATCTTTGCGCGTTAGTTCGTTTAATGGTTTGGCAATGTTCGCGAAGCCTCTGATAAACTGCCGGTAAAAGTTGCAAAAGCCAAGGAAAGATCGTACGTCCTTAACTGATGTGGGTGTAGTCCAGTCGCGAACACCCGAAATTTTGACGGGGTCCATGCGTGTTACCCCCTCTTCAAGGATTACCCCCAGGTAATCGATACTAGAGGCGTTAAATACACATTTTTCCGGTTTGAAGAAGAGGTCGTGTTTTTGAGCGACCTCCAGAACGTCGCATACTGCCTTTTGATGTTGTTTAATGCGTTGGTTGACGTGCTGTGGCTATTGCAATGTCATCCATGTATACCCGTATGGTTGTTCCTTTGGGTGCGTGTTTTGCTATCGTCGGTCGGTATATGTCGTTCATGAAACTTTGAAATGTTGCTGGCGAGTTGCACAGCCCAAAGTACATGACAGTTGGTTCGAAGAGTCCGCGGCGCGTTTTGAATGCGGCTTTGTGTTCGTCCCTTCCTTGATTCGTATGTTGTTGTACCCTTGTCGGACGTCCAGTTTGCTGAATATTTGAGCCCCTCCAAGATCTCGGATGAGATCATCTATGAGCGGGAGTGGGTATTGATTTCGTATTGTCCACTCGTTTATGCGTCGGTAGTCCTGTACGGGTCGTATTTTCCGTCTTTCTTTTTGATGAAGAAGAATGAGGATGCATACGGGGATTTGGAGGGTCGTATGTATCCTTTCTCGATTTGTTCGTCGATAAAGTCATCCAATGCTGCGTCTTCTACCCTAGTCATGGGGTATATTTTACAATCGATAACTTCGGGTGCGCCCTTTTTGAATTCTATTGCGTGATCGCAACTTCTTTGGGCGGAAACCTCTTTGATTCCTGTTCGCTGAATACCTTTGTGAAGCTCTGGTATTCCACTGGTATTTTGACCTCCTCGGTGTATTGTTTGGCGTCCACTGCCAGTTCCACTGCTGATCTTCGTCCGTATACTTGTTCTTCCAAGGTTGTTATTATTTGTTCTTTGGTATCCTTGGTGAACGTTCGTGTTATTGTTGCGTCTTCTTTCTCCTCTGTTAGCAGTCTTTTCAGCACCGCTCTCTTGTCGTTTGGGGTTGATTGATCGTAACACTATAGGAAGTTGTTTTTCGTCTATAGTGCCATGGCGCCAGCTGAACCTTGGTTCATAGGTGGCAAGCCAAGGGTACCCGAGCAAGATGTCTTCCTGTCCAATGTCGGTGACGAGGAATCTCAATTCCTTTCTTGTTCTTCCTGTTTCCACGTTAAGCGTGAGGTAATGTGTGATCTGCCCCGCTTTATTAGTGGTATCGTCGATGTTGTAGATATTTTTTGGCTTATCTAATGCCCGTTGTCCCAATCCCATCCTTTTTACGAATTTCGGATGGATGAAGTTGTCAGTGGCTCCTGAGTCCACTAACGCTTTGATATCGGCCATGTTGTAACTTGCACGAATAGACACTGGTACTCGCATAGATCGGTAGCGCATAATATACACAGAGTTACAACGTATTGCCCTCACCCAGGCCGCCGGGTTTAGGCGTTTCCAAAATCCTGTCCCATCAACTGCTGTAGGACCAGGTCTTTGACTTCTTCGTCATCTCCTGCTACTCCTCGTAGCCATTCCGCCGCCTTTTCTTCTTTAGTTGGCGCGGTTTCAGTGGTGCGTACTTGTGTGTCGCGACGTCTCCTCGGCTGTCTACAATCGCGACTGATGTGACCCATCTTCTGACAGTTGTAACACTGCGTTTGACTGTGGTCCCGTTTGAATTGTCTCTGGATGAATCCCCCTCGTGGTGGGAATGGTGGCTGTGGGGGTCTTGTGTTTCGGGGTGGTTTGCCATGATGTCTTCAGCCCCTGTTAGTCGTCCTCGTACTCGATCTGCGGATGTGTCCATTCGGTCATCATTCTGTAGTGGCGCGAGCAACTTAGCTAATGCTCCCCCTGGAGCTCGCCCTGGTTTGAAGGCGTCCAGGTTGCCCCTGACCGTTTGCATGTGGATCCACTTCTGTTGTCTCTTCAGGGCGGAATCCCTCCATTCTTCGTAGTTCCTGGGGTCGTCGTGTTGGTACATTGTTTCATACAATGCTCGTGGTAGTCCCTTTGTGAAATACTTGAGGGTCTGTTCAGCATTGATGTTGTACCCCGCGTGTCGAACCAGCTGTTCGAATGTTGCGATATAATCGTCGATCCTTCCATCCTTCATGTGTATGCCAGCGTCGAGCTGGGCTTGGGCTCGTTCTTTACTCAGAACGTCACCGAATTGTCGTTGAAAGGCGTTGAGGAGGTTCTCCCATAGCCTATTGTTGAATTGATCGGTTCCGGTGGCCACTTCATTGACGAGCCATCGGCTTGCGGACATTACCCATTGGTTAACCGCATTTCCTTGTATGTATGTGAGAAACAACATAGCTTTTTGGTACTTGTTTCTCATGGCGGAATGATTGGCGTTGACCCCGGCATATACCTCCCATTGAAGGATGAATGACTCGGCCTGGGATCTGTTCCTGTGAACGTTGGTGGTGGATTCCCGATAAATTTGTCGTTTCCCTGTTGGTTCGCTATTGCTGGTCCTCCTGGGAGTCCTGCTGGAGGTGGTCCTCCTGGGGGTCCTGCTGGAGGTGGTCCTCCTCCCCCTCCTCCTTGTGGCCATCCACCGTTGGGTGGCCCTCCTCCTCCTGCTGGTTCTCTCCTAGGAGGAAATGGTCTGTTTTCGGGTGATGGTACCCTATTTCTGTTGAGTCGGAACTCGTAGAACATTTCGGTTCCTTCGGGGATGCTTGGTGCGTCTGGGACATCTGGTCCCATTGCTCGATTGACAGCTTCCATGTCTTCTGGTTGTATTTGTTGGACGTGACCTGTCTGCTCGTTGATGACGAGTCGAGGTGGCGATACTTCTGTCTGAGTCGTCATGTAACTGTATGGTATACCCCTTATCGGTTCAGGTATGTGTAACTCAGCTGTTTGTGCGGCGAGCGCGTCTACTTCTGGTGATTGTGCTGCGATGTTTCCTGGCTCTGCTACTTCACTATGCGGGGTGTTCGATCGTTCGCTAGTGTGGCTTGACGCAACTGTGGTCGTTGCTCGTAGTTGGAATTCGGTCCTTGGGGGTTCCGAATCAAGGTTGTCTCCTTCTTCTTCTTGTCCGTCTATAGGTCCTTGTTGTCAATTGGCCGTGCGTCTACCAATGGTATGTTGATATGTAGATCGTCGGCTGCTGGCCGTGTCGCCTCGAAGTAGCTGTTAGTATTGCTCCACCGGAGTTCAACCCAACAGCAACGTTCTTTGTTGAAGACTACGGGGTGATACCGTTGTGCGGTAGCCGCTTCTGCGTAGTATCCTGTGTGTTTTCTTCACTTCTTCTGGTGTCTGGTACGTGTCGCCACCTTACGCGTCCTATAAGGTAACGCGTAGGTGCGTCTCGTTCTCTTGTGTCGATACGATAGGGTTGGAAGTCCCAGCCGTCTTTTGTGTGTAGAGTAGCCACGGCGTTCGATGATTTGGGAGAGCTTGGATTTAATGTTACGTGCGAGCTGCACGTGAGCCTGACTTAGGCACGTGTAAAAGGGAACGCGGTGACTCAGCGAATTCCTAGACTCTAGCACGAAGGCAGAGTGACGTCTCAACGCACGAAGGCGGAGTTCCCTTGATAGTTTGTCTTGACACACGGTCCGAAAGGACGAGAGGAAGAGAAGGAACCACGACTTGGATAACAAGGTGAGAGATGTACAAGAAAATCCAGCTATCGACCACAACAGTCGATAGCTTCCTTATATAGTACTAGTTGCAGTCCGCCTTCGTCAGCGAGGACCGCCACTACTACTAATGCTACTCCTTGGCTAAGTATCGTCCTCGTATGATCAGTAATCGTATCACAAACCCGTCAGTCATTGTATAGTACACGATCAGTCATCGTCCACGTATTGGTAAGTATTAGGGAGCGACTCGTCATCCCCCTTACCATGCTCGATCCCGTCGTCCCGTGACTA